>RJWJ010038244.1:0-15090 GCA_004363605.1 Indri indri
CTCTTCTTCTTTAGCTTCAGTCCAGTCTATATAAACATGTCTACACTACATGTCTTTGTGGATGTTGTACAAACAAGTTAAAGTCAGCATGTCCAAAGGTAAATATTGGCCCCTCCCCAAACATTTTTCTATTTCTATGACTCTCTCAATGAATAGCACTGTTGCCTTTATAGTCACCAAAGCACTGACATCTTTGACACACTTCCAACAAATTACTTAATCACCAGTTCCTGGTACTTCTAAATCTGAATGCCTATGATATAAATTTCCTCCGACTACTTATACACTGACATCTTATCCTACCTAGTTTGGTTCACTATCTTTCCAAGTTCCTTTCTGACTCTCCTTGATCTGATGGCATCCCCTACACACAGCTTTCAAAATGATACTTCTAAAATAAAATCTGATCATGTCACTCTTCTTTGTAAAACCCTTCTTCAGTGGCCCTACATCATCCAGAAATTAAAGTCTAAATCTCTTCATGTGGTCTAAAGTAATCCTCATCTTGTACCAAACAGCAAACCACCCTCCCTATGGTTCTAAGAAATTACTTATAGTTCTGATGATAAAGTTATTTCCTACCTTCATTCTTTGCTCATATTTTCTCCTTATTTCCAAGAAACCCCTTACCACAGACCTGTCAACACTCTTCACAGGAGTCATGTTTTCTATAAAATATTTTGACAATTCCGTCTCTCCTTTTCCAAAATATTATTGAAAACTTCCTCCTTTCATTGAATGGAAGGTCCAAATAGATAACATCTAAGATTATTTTCGCCATCCTTCTATCTCTGATAAGAGTAAACTTCAAAATTAAACCTTTTGAAACAATGAAACCGATTAAACTACCAATCGTGATATGACACGGTGAAACAGAAGTGAAGGTAAGAAAAACCTAAATACTTGTATCTGTTCCTAACCCCACTTCAAATTGTCTTAATATCACTAATTTTACAACAAAGAAGCACTGTAAAAATGAAATCTGTATGTGCTCTATAGTCAAAAGCCCAATATAAAATGTAAGTTAACACACAAGACAGTTTTAATAACAAGCATCTTTGTTTCCATATGGTCACAGATTGGGTTTTCCAGGAAATAGACTCTGAGGTTCTGAAATTTAAATGCAGGTCACGGACTGTGTAGTGCTCTTGGGATCAACACTTGTGAGGGGTGAGGAAGCAGGATTGGGCAGAGAGAGAGAACAACACTCAATGCCGTCGTAAGAGTGGCTTCACCTGATTCTACAGGGAGCTCTGGAATGACCCTATGGAGACATCCCAACCTGAGGCAGGGTAGGAGGCTTGAGACTTCTTCTCACATATGCCAGTGATTGGATGTAGTTTGCCCCTGCAGAGGGGTGTGGGCTTGGGTGAGGTAGTGGCTTTTGTTATGGGTAAATTTTGTACCCCCCTCCCCTGCAAAAGACACATTGAATTCCTAACTTCCTGTACCTGTGACTTTAATCTCATTTGAAAATGGGGCCTTCACAGATGTAATCAAATTAAAATGAGATCATACTAGATTAGGATGGGCCCTAATCCAATGACTAGTATCCTTATAAAATGAGGAAAATTTGGACACACACACACACACACACACACACACACACACACACACAGAAAGAATGCAAGTGAATACAGAGGCAGAGATTGGAGTGATGCATCTACAAGTCAAAGAATGTCAAGGATTGCTGGCAACCACCAGAAAGTAGGGAGAGGCAAGAGAGCATCCTCTCCCACACCACTCAGAGTATGGCCCTGGCAACACCTCAATTTTGGACTTCCAGGCTTCAGAAGTGTGAGATGATAAGACAATACACTTCTGATATTTTAAGCCACTTAGTTTATGATATTTGCTATGGCAGAAGAGCCAGAAAACTAATACACTTACTTTGTCTAGAGGCAAGTCTTAGAAGTTCTTATCTAAGACAGCTCCCAAAACATAGCAGCTTAAGAAATGGGTACCAAGGCCTGGAAGGCAGAGGAGGGAATTCTCTTCAACCTCCTTAAAGGCAGTGGTTTGCTAAGTTGTTGATGTTGAGACCCAGTCTCTTAACAGTGTTAAAAATTACCGAAGAACTTAAAGAACTTTTGTTTGTGTGTTTATTATTCTTAAACATAAGACAATTTATTTTAAATGCATTTTGTTTTAGAGTAAAATATTAAATTTTAAAATAATGTTATATGAAATTTAACTAAGAAGGTTTTTAAAAAGAATTTTTGAATAGTATAGCAAAATAAGACAGCACGGTATTCTTACTTGTGTTTCTACATATTTACAAAGAAAAATTTAGCATTTCGAAATTACAGTTTTATTGGACAGGGGTTGTCAAACTATGGCCTGTGGCCAAATCCAGCCTGCCACCTGTTAGAATGCCCGCAAGCTAAGAATGGTTTTTCACATATTTATATGGTTGAGAAAAACATCAGAAGAAGAAAAATATCTCATAAAATTTAAAAATTATGTGAAATGAAAATTTCAGTGCCTATAAATAAAGTTTAGTTTGGACATAGCCATGCTCATTTTTTTACATATTGTTTGTGGTTGTTTTCTGGCTACAATGCAGAATCAAATAGTTGTAATAGACTGTATGGCCCACGAAGCCAAAGATATTTGTTATGGTCTTTTATAGAAAATGTCCGCCAGCTTTGTGTGAAGCATAAGTAAGGTTGTAGTGAGTAAGAGTACAATAGCATTGAGAGCAAATGGAATTAATCTCTGAAAATTGCACACATTTATACTTAGTACCTTAGAACACTCTAGAAAATACAAGAATACACAAATACATTTCATTGACCGTCAGAGTATCATCATCCCTTGGCATACCCCGCTGTGTACTCATGAGAGAATGAGAGTGAAAGAGGCAAATCGCATCTCAGTGTTATCATGTAAATAGTTTCACAGACCCTCATTAGGGATTCAGGGATGCCTAGTGTTTCCCAGTTCACACTCTGAGAACCACTACTCTATAGTATACATAGAGATTTTACCTAAAATATTCAGAATAATTAAATAGATCATCTCATAATACAGGATAGGAGGAACATGACCTTCGTACTTCGTGTTTTTGATCTTTTATGCGAGTGTATGAGTCTTACACTCATTTCCAGTTCAGAGCCGAGGAGATTTACAAGAGCAGCCTTACAGTTTTTGAAGGACCCAACTTATTTTTCAGATATCAAGTTTATTTTTATGATATTTCTAAAACTAATAGTACTTTAAAAAAGTGAAGACAATAAACAGATATAAGGGGATTTGTAAAGATTCAAATGTATGTATTATATATAATGTCAGTGTGCTTGTGTGTACATGTGTGTGTATATATATAATTGATATAACAGATCACTGCACTTTTAACATGTCTCTAACATTATAGAATTTTTCACTCTTGGGTAAGTATAAGTCAGGCTTTATATTTTTCTACAAATTAGAGCTGGAGTAAATTTTATATAGGATTAAGTGGGATAAATGAAAAGATTAGAATTTAGAAACGAAAACTGTCTGCTCTTTCACAAGCTTGGTAGTGTAAAATGACATTTAGGTTGGTTGTATGTCCTCTCAAAATGACCTGGATTAATAAGAAGGCAATTAGAGGCCAAGATCTGTACTTCTGAACTAAAGAGGCGACCAAAAACCACCGTAAGATTTCTTTTGCACAGGTAAAAGAAACAGAAAGAAACCGTAGCTCCTTGGATCAAACCTACTAGAGAGTAAAAGTCCAGGGATCCATACAAAAAGTATATTAATGATCTATGATCTGAGAAACATCTCAGGGACAAGCAGGGACCTATGAAAGAAATAACTCATTTATAGTACGATTACATGGCAAAGGTGAATAAAAAGCTGCCCTTCTGATGGATATGTCTAGGCAAATAATCCCATCTCGGACCCTAGGGACTGGGATACATCAACCCTGTACACTCAGGTGTACTGAAGCCACACATTCTCCCCAAACCTGTTCCACTACGTGTTGCTCCCAACACACCCTGTCGCCACATGTGTGCTTCAGCCATCCATCGTCACAAGAGGATGCATCCTCAATATTTCTAGTAGAATTTTTAGTAGAATTTACTTCCACTCTTGTTCATCAGTTCACAAAGTTAAAAAGAAATATTGAGAATGCATCTAGGACACCAGAAAACAAATATCTTTTTTTCATGTGTGTGGGATTGGTGAAGAAAAGAATAATTCTAAAAAAGTGGTTCTTTTTTGAAATTCAATTCATGGTACCATACTTGCCAAATATATCCTCTTTCTAATTTACATAGCAGAACACATTTAGGTTTAAAAAAATATGTGCACAGCAATAAGATGCAATATAAAAATAGGTGATATTAAAATATTACTACTGTAATTATTTTCTATTTGTGCTACATCTAATGAAAAATATGTCTATTTCAAACTGATGGCTTGCTCAAGATTTAATTTTTATTCTAATATAAAAAAATAATGAACATCACTCACCTTACTAGATTCATATGCCAACAATAGGTCAGATCATTTCAAAACATTATACAGGATTTTTCATCCAATTCTGCAAAAGCCCATCTTTTTCTATATAAGCCTAGATATACACGGTATTTTTAAAGCATGATAACTTTTTGAAAACCTAATCTGTGAAGTCTACATAAATTCAAATAATCTTTTTGCTACTGAAAAGAACAAAATGAAAATTACATTTTCTCTTCACTTAATTCTAATGTGCTCCTGATCTTTTTGTGCCTGAGGCTTTATCAAATTGGAAGATATAATATAAAATCTACGAAGAAAAACATTTCTAAAACTAAGAATATATGTAACTAATTAATAGTAATAATGGGACACGTTCAACATTTAAAATGATTTTCTTTGATCAGGTAGTTCATATTCGCCTTTGTCTTTCTGTTTAAATCATATAAATGAAACTTTTACCTAAAATTTTAGATTAAAGGTACACATCCAGCAAAATTTAAAAGACATATATATTTAATATTGCAAGTCACTTTTTAAATTGCCACATATAACCAATCTATGGCATTGTATGAAACCTTAGTAACTGTCCATAAGTTCCTAAAGCAGAACTCAAAGGCCCTGGTCCACACCGAATGCCATAAAACTCTTTGAAAAAATCAGTTGGCCGAGACTAAGTTTTGTGTTTTTATGAGATTATGATACCTTGACAAATTCAGGATCTGTTAAATAAGCCACAATTCTATCATAAAGGAAAAATAGACCTATAACAGCCTCACTCAAAGAAAATACAAGATATCATACAGGATGCTTTTACAATATATATATCCTCTTGCATTTATCATAATCCAAGTAACGCACAAAATTCAACTTTTTTTTTTCCCCACAAAGCAGGCTGGATCTGTTTGATGGTGCTGAGACACCAGTCAGAGTTCTCAAAGACATATGTTGCTGCTTCTATACCTTTACAGATGTACCAGGCAAGTACCTTTTACAAATCATCTACGTCTAAGGCTGTAGGCAATAGGATTTGCACATCCTGCAACCCATGACTAATGAGAATGGTTTCGATAGATGAAATCTGGAAAACACCAGATTTATATTTTACTGCATTATCAGATAACATCAAAAATGATGATGGGCTAAGGTACCACAAATACTGCCATTTCTTGAATAAATATTTGGAATGGCAGAGGAAAAGGCAATTCTAAAGCTTGTTGCCATAATAAATAAAAGAAATGTCTGTATGCTTCATACAAAATTATCCTGTGTTTTATCAAAGTGAAACTCTGAACATCAAGCCCCCAAATTAATCAAAGTGGCTACAAAGCATTTGAACAGAAGGAGAAGCCTGACAAAGACGGATTGTGCAAGGACGAGCTGCTTCCAATTTTAGAAGAAAAAAATTACACAGTCACCTTAATGAAGAAAGAGGGTACGTGTGGAAAACTTAGTAAGCCTCCACAATCACAACTTCCTTGAAAATTCTGCTTGCTGAAAATATGTCCATCGTAGTCTTAGATTCCATATCATAATTGAAGTTTTTGTGGTAATAAAATTCCTAACCAGTACATTTTACAATAATGCACTGGTATGAACTAAATGTATGTGTTGTTCCAAAAGTCAGATGTCAAAGCCCTAAGCCCCAGAGTGGTGGTGTTTGAAGTAAGGCAGTAATTAAAGTTAAATGAGTTCATAAGGGTGAGGCCTTGATCCAATAGGATTTGAGTCCTGATAAGAAGAGACGCCGGGTACATCTTCTCTTTCTGTTATTCTCAGCAGGTGGACAAAGAAAAGATCATATGAGCACACATGAGAAGGCAGCTGTCTGCAACCCAAGGAGAGAGACCTCACCAGACACCAACCCTCCTAGCACCTTCATCTTGTACTTCCCTCTCTAGAACTGTGAGAAAATAATTCTGTTGTTTAAGCCATCAAATCTGTGGTATTTTGTTACAGCAACCAGAGCAGACTAAGACATGCACATACCACACACAGGCCCCCACCACCACACCACATAGTGTGGTAAACGGAGATACTAATTATTATGTTGCAAAAACATATGAATAATCCTATAAGCGTAAGCAAAGGTGGAAACAAGATGATAAGGAAAAAACTGCATTGCCCCAGTAACTGAGAGCCCAGTAGAATGGAAATGAAGGAGGATGAAATACAAAAGCATCGAAATCACAGGCAATGAAATAGCAAACAAGAACATGTTCGAATTGTTTTCCTTTTTAAAATTTCTTTAATTGATCCATAACAATTGCACATATTTATGGAATACATAGTGGTGCTGCGATACATATAATGTGTAGTGATCAGATCAGGGTAATTAGCATATTTATCATCGCAAACATTTATCATTCTTTGTGTTGAGAACATTCAATAACTTCCTTCCAGTTACTTGAAACTATGTAACACATTACTGTTAACTGCAGTCATCCTATGGTGCTGTAGAACAGTGGTCCCCGACCTTTTGGGCACCAGGGGCTGGTTTCGTGGAAGACAATTTTTCCACGAACCGGAGGGGTGGGGAGTGAGGGGGGGGAGGGGGATGGTTTTGTGATGATTCAAGCACAATACATGTATTGTGCACTTTATTTCTATTATTATTACATCGTCACTTGCCACGCACTGATAGGGTTTTGATGTGAATCTGCAAGCAATTGATTTATTATGGTCTCTATGCAGTCCAATCTCTCTGCTAATGATAATCTGTATTTGCAGCCACTCCCCAGCGCTAGCATCATCACCTGAGCTCCACCTCAGATCATTACGCATTAGATTCTCCTAAGGAGCTTGCAACCTAGATCCCTCGCATGTGCAGTTCACGGTACGGTCCACACTCTTATGAGAATCTAATGCTGCCTCTGATCTGACAGGAGGCGGAGCTCAGGCAGTGATGCCAGTGATGGGGAGGGGCTGTAAATACAGATGAAGCTTCACTTGCTCACCTGCTGCTATTCACCTCCTGCTGTGCGGCCTGGTTCCTAAAAGGCCATGGACCTGTACCAGTCTGTGGCCCAGGGGTTGGGGACCACAGCTGTAGAACGCTGTAACTTACTCTTCCCATCTAGCTGTAATTTTGTATACTTTAACAAATCTCTCCCTATTTCCCCTTACCTTACCCTTCCCAGCTTCTAACTGAATTATTTTTATACATTAGATCTATTTTTAGTAAAAAAAAAAAATATTTGAAATAAAGTTTTTAATTGATTTTTAAAAAATTATTTTACATATATCTGCCTGAGGGAAGTAGTCTTCTGGCAAATAATTTATGCAACATATTTATAAAGTAATAATTTTCATAAAATTCTTTTCATGATTTTAATCCTAAAACCAAAGTTATAAACAAAGAGAAAAATAGTACCTGCCTGTAAGTACCTAAAAAAGTATGTCTTTATGAAAGCATTCAGTTCCCACATAATGAAAAAGCTGTAAGTAAAACTTGTAGAAGAAATGAACTTCCTCTGTTTGATTTCCACATATTTTTCTCTACAAGATACATTCAAATGGGGTACCATGCTGAGGGGAGAAAAAGGAAGATATGGACTTATTGATGATGGCTTTAGAATATGAGTAAATATTATTAGTATAACGTGTCTAGAACACTATAAAATACGGCCAAACATGATCATCTTTTTCAATTACCCAGCAAATATCTTAATATGCTAAGTTCTTTTTATGGTGACTAATTTTAGCAACCAAAAATTATTAGCAATATTATTCTGAAAATGTATCTCATAATTTTTGCGGATCAGGATGTTTCACACTGAGAAACACAGTAAATATCTACTAGAGAGAAACTTCAGCAACTGTGTGTGTATTTTATTATAATAGGATGGGGAGCTCTGTTAAACTCATACTGCCTGTCTACAGTTGGGCAGACTGATATATTTTTGCTTATTTAATGTAAATCCATGCTCCCCTAAATTCTGCTCATATGTGTGCAGCATCATTAGGCATATTCACTGTATAATCATTATTTTTGAACTGGGTTCATAAGTAGGACAGGAGCAATGTCAGAATAAAAATAATCTTTGAACACCAAAAACTTGCAAATTGGCCTTTTATCAGTGGGTTGGAAATAGAACTCTCTTATTTCTCAGGTGGTTAATAGGGTTAATCATTTCTTTTTTCCTTCTTATACTGTACCTTTAGTGATAGTTGGCATATTAAGACAGAATTATTATCTAAGCGGCACTAATTTTAGTTCCATAATAGTAATAGCTATGATTCATTGAGCGCCTACTATTCATCAGGCACTGCAGAGAGTATATATAGTTTATAACTTTTTTTAAAACAACCCTGATGACAAGTATTTTTAGCCCCATTTTACAGCTGACTAAACTGAAGCACACAAAGATTAAGGCTCAAGGTCACATCTTTAGAGTAACAGTCTGAACTCGAACCCGTACCTGATCAATGCAATGCCCATCATCATTTTCCCACTCTGCCAACTGCTTCTCTGGAATCCAAAGCTCAAGAGTGGGCAATCTAATACATAGACTAGATGTTCTTCACAGGTCTACAGACTCTTCCTGAAATACATCAGGAGGAACTTTGTAGCTTCTCTGACATGTTGCATCCCTAATATTGTTTGTCTTAAAAAAAAAAAAAAGTTTCTCATCCAAATGGCTAATCTTATATTGCCTCTGCACTCAATAGTGATGAATAGGAAAATAACATATTAGGTCTTGACGGGCTTAAGTGAAGATCTAGTCCCTTCCATTCCTCTATTACCCCAATTTTCCAAATGACAAACTGAAGCCCAGAGAGAAAGTAGTTTATCCAAAGTGTTCAATAAATTCGTGGCAGAGCTAGAGCCTAGACACCAAAACTCCTCACCCTACACCCATTCTCACACTTCCACCTTCTTATTAGCATTTTATAATATGAAAGTTCATATGCAAACACCTAAACATTCAATAAACATTGATTGAGTGCACAGTATTTGCTGGGTTATGTGCAAAAATCTGTAAATGCTGAGATGGAGAAGGCAGGGTCTTTAAGGAACTCAAATTTAGTCGATAGTCACAATCTAATAAATGATGCCGTGCATTAGATATTGACACACTTAGAAGAGTCCTCGGAGGCTTAACAGCAGATGTGACGTCAAAGCCGAATTCTGAAGAACGAATAGCAGTTAGTCATGTGATGTAGGAGAACTGACTCCAAGAGAAAATTGGCATAGAGGATGGTGTGGTTGGCTGAAGGTAATTACTACATCCAGGTCTTTGGTGGACATGAGCAGGGACCAGTGTTAGAATTATATTCAGATCACAACTAAAGCAAATACCTCAGTATAAAATAGACACCTTGTCCACTGTAAAGATAGCAGACAAATCAAGAAAGAAGAGAGAATGAATGTGTCAGGAAGAAATAGGGGATGTGAGCTTACAGTGGAAGAAAAAAAAATTTTTTTTTTTTTTTTTTTTGGCCATTTCAGATAAGCATGGCTATCAACATTAGAAAAACAAAAAGTGGTCTATTCTGCCTTAGTCATTTTTTCAAATATATAGGTCATTCCTAATCTAACTATGTATTTCCACATACAAAATGGGTTTATGATAACATAAGTATTAGGTTACATCCTCTTCAATGTAAATAAAAACTTAAAAAAATAAAAAGTCAAAAATATTTTTTATCAATAGTTTGGAGAAATGTTCTTATCGCTTGTCAGAAAAGTAAGTGGAGACTAGAATCTACTTGGGTGAAGTTTGATTCATTTATGTGTATGTGTATAGATGTGTTAGAGACAAACAGAGATAGAGAGAGACTATTACATTCCTTTCCCTCGAGAATTCAACAAATTATTGGAGAAAGAAGTATAAGACAATGAATTAAGATACAATAGGACAGTCTGTATAATAGAATATTTCTGAATGAAAGAATGACAATAAAGTGGTCTCGAGAAGGTTAATCTAGTGTTGAGGTGTAGAATGGCTTAGGGAGATAACATCTGGAAATGGGAGAGTTGCTAGAAAGCTATTGCAACAACCAAGATAAAACCATAAGAACCCATTTCAACCAGGAACCTTCCAATCTCCATTTGACAAATACTTCTCTTCTTATTTGGCAACTACAGGTCTTAATTCACCCCACGATGAAAGTGCTTTTGTTTAAAAATCCCAAATGTGCCTTTGATATATATGTAGGGCTCCTGGAAAAAGATTCCTAAGAAAGTAATCTGCTGTTGCCTCTTTATAAAACCATTCTAAAGCAATCATTCATTGATTCACACATTTGCTGTCTACTATGCGTCTTCTGCTGGGGAAACAAGAACACATTAGAGAACATGGTAACTGACTACGAAAGGTTTATGAATTGCCATTACGTCGAGGAAAACTCACATGGGAAAAAATAAGTACACTGAATGAACGGGGTAAGGGCATAAGAAGGGAAAGACAGCTGGACAGGAGAGACATTTAACCATAAAAGAGAAAATATTAGCTCCAGAAAATATCCCCGGTAAAAAATCTTTCAAAATAAATAATTTAGTAAGAAGTAGAGACGTGAAAGGAAGGAACAGCTGGAGAAAAATCAATGGAAAGGAAATTTTTCCTTCTTTCTCCTCTTCAGAATTTATCCTGTGTAACTCCATCATCAAAGAAAAATGATTCCACCAATCCACTATGTAACACCTGGCTTTAAGGTTACCCTGAGGGGCAAAAAGTAATATGCGAATAGGTAGAGTGACAACTTTTTCCCTAGGTTTTTGAATAGCAACATGATTTCCCCTGACATCGAGGAGTTGAACAAAAACAACAACAAAGGTAAAGTAAATAATATTCAGTCAACTTATTTAAGCACCTGGACAGGTATAAATTAAACTGCTGAGAAATAGAATGATTGGGAATATCTTTTCTAATTTGAAATATTAAAAACCAGAATGCAAAAAAAATAAAAAAATAAAAACCAGAATGCAGGAATAGCTCTCCTGTACATTGTTTGAAATAAATATCCTACAGACATTATGTTACCTCTTTATACTAGAGGTTTACAAGAAAGACTATATTCAATATTGGAAGCAGAATGGCTATGCTTTACCTCGGTAATCATTTTCTCATGTCTCGTTCCTCCCCAGTGAAAAGGGTCACATTTCCCCATGCAGATCATATCGTTGTCCACCTCCTGAGCATTGATCAACACTGGATTCTGCCTCCCGGAATGCTGTTCCTCTTCCTACCTAGAGTCCCTGTTTCTAAACTTCTTCAGGCGGTGCTGAACCTACCAATCACAGTGCTGTTTTGTAAAGCACCATCTCGTTTACGGAACACCATGGCATGTTGATATATTTAATTCTGTCATAAAAATCAGGAGCAGAAAAATATGATCTTATTATATGTATCCAATATAGAGTCCCAACCACTAGCACCCATGTCTACACACGCAAAACAAGCTGTTTGATTGTTTCTGAGTTTTCTGTTAATATTCATTTGCTACTTGCTCATTCATTGTATCATCTGCTAGCTCTTGCTGGCAGGAGCCAAGTGCCAAGGGTTTAGGGAAATAGTATAGAAAAAAAAAAACTTTAAGCTGGGGAAATTGTATCTATTTTCTTAATTTTATTTTAAAAGGTGGGAAGGGAAATTGCTGCTTTTATTCTTATAACAACTGGGGGAAATGAATGGGCCAGAGACGCAGAATTCGGAATTAGATGGAATGCCATTACATTAAGTTCTAGGGTTTAGTCCCATGTTGTCTGTGGCCACTTCACCAAAGGTAAGTCTATAGTACTCACACTTTTCTCTAACTCATTTTTTATACCACATATTTAGCATTTTAATTAAAATGGAGCAAATACTAAGAATCTTGGCTTAATCCAGCATCAATTGGTGAGAGTGACCCTGAAAATCAGTAATATGGCATAATTTTTAATTTCACATAAATTTAATTAGTGTTGTGAGGCCAGGGGTAGAAACAATCATTTATCTTGAAATTGAGATTGGGCCTACCCTACCGCCTGGAATATGTCATTTAAGTTTAAGTGTCCTCTGTTCACTAACTACAAGTAACTCATGAAGGTTCCCAAGGGGATCCCAGAGAGTTCCCAGTTTTACTTTACTACACTTTATGGAAAGATGGCTATCATTGTCATTTTTTATATTAATGGATTTGGGAATTCTCTAATATCTCAGAGACTATGCCTTGGACATTTCAATGATCTTAATTTTCATACGACATTTGTTCCCTTTGCCTTAACGTGGCCTATAGCTCTTTTTTTAAAATGTGGGGCTTGGCAGGTACTATGCATATAGAAGGAACATATTAAATACTGGGTTATTGACTGATTCTGTTTTTAAAAATACGTGTAATTTGCCAAATAACTTGCATTTTAATCATAAGTACGGTGCCGGGATTGGGTAATGGTGTATTCCCTGCTCCCTGTTCTCATCATGACTCTTAAATTACAATAAGACTTTTTCCCCTGATAGTCACAACAAAACACAGACACTACTGTATACAGTTTGCATAATCCCTATACATCCCTTTGATGCTTCAACTTTACTTCAGTTAACTGTTGCAAAATATCAACAGAGATTTGCAAATGAAGGGCATTTTTCCCTAACTGTTCCTTATGAATCATATAAAATACATTTTTTCACCATAGCAGTGGTCTTATAGTAATAAGATGCTAATGCAAATCATAAACTACAATGCAGCAATCAAAATAAGTGCAAATAATTAGAGTCAGTCCTGGGATTTGAACAATGGTCCATTTGGTTTCAGTGAATAAGCTCTATTTCTCTACGTTTAAATTCAAATCTCCTTTACTTAGAGACTAATCGATTAATCAGCCAAATCACCAATGCTGAAGAACATATCAATGAGAGTAACAATCTTATCTTAAATGTGGACATATTTATTTCTAGAGACTAATTAATATTCAATATAAGTATAAAGAAAGATTTACTGAAAGTAAATATTCATCATATAACAACAATAACAAGGAAGAGGGGCTAACTTGTTTTAAATGCTGTTGGCCAACCTCTAAGCCAAGTACAGAACACTATCAAACAGATACTCTTTTATACCCATTTACACAGCCCCTTAATTTATCTTTAAGCTAGTGTTACAGATCTCCTTTCTAGTTCCGATCTATATATTTAATTACACATTGAATATCTCCACTGACTCTTACAAAACCGAACTCCTGATATCTTCCACCCATTTTCACCCCCGCCTCCTACTATAGCCACTGAGGGAAGCAGAAGATTCAGTGGAAAGAGCAAAGGATTAGGATCCAGGCTGACTATGATTCAAAATCTGGCTCCAGTCTATGCTGGTATTTGATCTAGGTCCCAATACTTATTCTCTCGGAGCCTCACTTTTATCTTGTTTTAATTGGACAAAACGACGCCAACTACATAAAGATCCTGGTGAGGATTAGATGAGACAATGTTTGATAGGGACCGAAAACAGCATTCAGAACTTAATAAATAATCAGTAAGTACGTTTTCTTTCCAGTTAGAGTAGGCATTTATAAATTATTGTCTAGACTAAAACAATGGCTCCCTAATGGGCCCCTCCGCCTCTAGCCCCCCAAATCCCATCTTCTCCTGCAGCTGGATATATTCTAAACACATATTGCATCACATCACTTGCTTACAGGATGTTTTCCATTAGGTCCGCAGTGCCTAATGGATTAGGTGGCTGCTCCTCACCTTCCAGCCCAAGGTCCTTCACAGCTCCTTCCCCACTATCTCGTCCTGTAGACCTGCACAGGCTCCGGCCCATTCAATTACCTCTTGGTTGCTGAAAGCCATGCATTCTCTCAGGCTACGCTTTCATGCATCTGTTCTTCTCTCTTCACTTAGCACCCTCTTGTCCACCTGGCAAATGTCTAGTAATCTTTGCAAGGTTCAGCTCACATGTGTCTCCTTTCTGATGTTTTTTCTGCAATAGCAGAATTATGTCTCCACTGTATTGCCATCCTATCTTGCACAACCTCAGTTTTAGTTTTTATTTCATTGGATTGTCGTCATTCGTGTATCGTCTCACCTATCAGTCCCAAGGTATTACCTTATCACATCCTGTATTCTCATCCTTGGTAGAAAGTAGACACTCCCTAACATTTTGCTGAATGAATTAATGAAAGAAAAAAGGATTCTATTCAACTAGACTGTAAGTACAGACTACACCTGTCTTTGTGTCTCCTGCATTACTTAGCACTTGTGTGTATCTCAAAATATGGGCCAACATTATTCATTTCTAATTATGTACTAGATATGGGTTTAAGAACTTTACTTCATTCACTTAGTTTTCTTTATAAGCTTATGAAGCCATTACCAACAAAGAGAAGTTGATAAATTTACCCAGGTAGAACAGGGTATTGAAATGTAGTCAGTTGACTCCAGAGTGTGGACTTTTAACCACTGCATAATATTTTGATATGACTATAGAAAGTACATAGTATCTGAATAAAAGCAAATACGTTAAAAGCAATGAGTATATATGTGTTATGGTTTTCTATAGAAATATTTTTGAAAGGAAAATATATTCTGAGCTTCTAAGAAATTTTTCAGTTTCAAATGAAATAATTCAGGTTGACTTATCTCACCAACTTTAAATCCTTCCTTTTATATAGAGCTTCCAAGGAATCAAAAAGCGGGGAATATATTAACTGTAGGATTT
>RJWJ010038245.1:0-15094 GCA_004363605.1 Indri indri
CTGGGGAGCTGTTGTTCCTCTTTGGGGGTGTGCTTTCCATTTGAGTCTTCATACTTCCAGAGTTCTTTTGCTGGTTCCTTCCCATCTGGATCAGTTGTTCCTTCTTGCCTTTAGATTTTCATTTGGATAATGACACTCCCTGTTTAGTCTCTGAGCCAGTAGGTGGTGTTTGTGGGTGATTCGACCACACCCTTTATGATGAGTCAGTAGATGCAGTAAAAGGGTGTGTAGGATGACCTCCCTGTCAATAGGTGGCACTTGCTGGGAGGAGCGAGCTGCAGTGCTGTTTTGGGGTACTGTAGTCAGCTCTTGTTCCTCTGGAGAGGCCCTCTTGTGCTTTGGGTATTGGGTGGGGCCCTGGGGCTTCCGGGTGTGTCCTTATTCTCCACCTCAGTGGGGGCAGGTCTGGGAGTGAGTCTGGGTGGGGCTGGGTTGGGTAAGCCTGCCCTCAAGCTCCACAAATGCTGTTAGCAGGGGTCAAAGGTCTGTTCTTTGCTCCTGTGCAAAGCTGCCAGGAGGGGCTGAAATGGCTTGACTCAGCTGAAAGTCTGGGCTTGGGGAGTGGGGATGTCTGAGACTAGCACTCTGGAGCAGGTCTCGCTCCCCTCCAACCTCCCCCTCTCCGTGGCCCCTCCCAGGCCTCTGCCAGCAAGCAGGACCTCAGGCCAATGGATCTCCCCTGGCTGTGACATAGGCCAGGAGGTTCCCTACCCAGGACTGCAGCCTGAGCTAGGTCCACAGCCCTCTTTTGGGAGAAGGGTTGCTGCTCAGGCATGCTGATCTGCCCCTGAAGGCACACACTCCTCAGTAGGCTCTTTCACAGATCTCTCTTCTGTGCTCTGGAGCAGTGCAATCGTGACCTGGTTGTACAGGGTCTGGTCTGCAGGCCTGTCCCCTGGGCCCTGGAGATCAATCCCTGACCCTTCCAAGGGAAGGGGTGCTGGTCTCAAATCACCTACAGGGTGCCCAAGCTGGATTGATTTCACTCCACCTCAGGATTTGCCCCACTCTCCTGGAGTCCCCAGGCAAGCAGCACATGGGAGGGCTGGCAGGCAGGGAGCACGCAGTCTGAGTACCCCTCAGACTGCTGTAGGGCCCCAAAAGGAAAGGTCCTGTTCCTTGGAGATGCCTCCATGTAATGGCTAAATTGTCTCTCTGGGCACCCAAGGGTAGGGAAGGGGAAGGAGAGAATGGAGCAATATAACGTCTGCTGATAGGCTCAGGTGTGCACGCGGGGAGGTGCCCTGAGGGAGCTGGGAGCCTGGTGCCTGTAAGATTTTTGGATGGGTGGCACCAGAGAAAGAAAGACGAGCAGAGTGAAAAGGGCAAGCAATGAGGATTTATTGGGGGAAGGGGAAAAAGAGCTCTCCTGGGCGAGGTTCACGGATCCCAAGAGAGAGGGCCCTAGAAGTCGTGCCACCCAGAAGTTTTGAGTGGGCTTATATAGGTTTTAGAGTTGGGGGATGGAGGTTTTTTCTGGCGCGAACAGTTTTAGGGTGGGTATTGAGAAGTAGGAGGGGCTGGTGGTATGTGTGGATTTCAGGAGCCGAAACTTCTCTTATCTGGGTGAACATTTAGGTGTGGTTACTCTTTCTTCTTCAGGGAGGGGAGTGGTGCCCTCCACCAGCCTTACAGTGCCCTGTCCGCAAGAGGCTCACTGCTCACCAGTGGCAACTGTCTCTGGGCTGGCGATGGCAGGTCTCTCTAACCACTCAGGAGCCCACCAACAGTCCGAGATGCAAGGGAGGGGAAAGTTATCTGCTCCTCCTACCCTTGTCGCTGGTCTCCAAGCCTCTCGGGGACCTTTCTCCTTCCAGTCCTCCTCCGCAACGCCTTCCCGTGGAGTGTCCTGTAGTTTCAGGCACCCTTCCTTCCGACCCTCATCCGAAATATGTTTTTCTGCTAGTTTATTTTTTTCACTTTCTTCTTAGATCTTTTTTGTAAACACACTCTGACTGGCAGCTTTTCTCATCCGCCATCTTGGCTCCTCCCTTCCTAAAGTCCATTCCTTTCTAGTTCGTATCAATCTAGCAAGAGGGCTATCAATTTTGTTTATCTTTTTGAAAAACCAACTTTTGGTTTTATTGATCTTCTGTATAGTTCTTTTGTTCATTAAGCAGGTTTTATGTTCTTAGGTGACTGCTTCACATTGGGAAAGCAGAGGAAGGCATTCGATGGTGCATTCCTAATACTGACTTCACTGGGCCTCTTTTCAGTTTTGGAAACTTGGTGAAATGAAAACTCAATTAATTTCCCTTCTCCAGCTCCATCTGTCACTCCAACAGGTTCACCAGAATTGCAGGAGGTGTAGACAAACCAACCAGGGTGGGCAGCTGACTCTAGTGTGTACCGGGAGCCCACCTTGGCCCTATAAAAGATGAAGGGCCGACGTGCTTTTTCCTTCTGGGTAGCAAGTTTGGTCAGTTTCTTCTTCTATGAGGTAGAAGAGATTAATTAGATAACAACACAGGTTTTGGAAGGGAAAAAAACCCCAGCATATGTGCTTGTGCTCTTGCTCTAGGACTTTGCATAAGACAGGAGGAAAAGATGGAAGGCAGGGTGGGCCTCAGGGACTTTGGGGTGTCAGCCTTGGTCCTCTTATTTAAGGAGTGATAAGTAATCATGACTTCCCTCCCATCCCCCTTCTCTTCCCAAATTAAAAATAAATTGGACAGAGATGCAGGCATCAGACAGACATCAAAATATCAGCTCTATCATTTTAAAAGTTAGGTTAAAGAATATGGCTTATATCTGCATCCAAAATTGGGCTTCTTAAGGTTTCTCCCCTCAAGTGAAAGGATGCTCCATCTAGGACCAAGTTTGCAGAGCAGACACACTGCCCTCCAAGCAGCTGCCTCACAACCTCCAACCCTGTAGTGGCGTATCAGGTCTTGACCCATGTGTACCACCTGCCACAGGGGAGGCCAGAGCAGGAGGGAGCACAGCCCATGCAGGGCAGGCACCAAGGTGGAGGCAGGGCACCTGCATTTGTTCAGTTCCTCTGCCAAGTCCCCCCATTGTGGGGCATCCCTCCACCTCCCCCAGAAGGGGCAAGGAAACAGAGAAGGGGGCAAGAAACTCTTCTGCCCGGTGCTTCCTGAAAGGTGGATGCTCCTGTTATATTGGCCACGATAAGAATTTGCAGGAGAATAAGAAGCATTGAGAATCTTGGCCTTTTACTTTGGAGTAGCTGTGGGTACCAGAAGTTGGACTGGAACTCTCACCTTCAGCTGGAAGGATGGCTTGCTTTGTCCTTTGTCCTTCCTGCAGCAGAGACAAAGCTTTCCTTTAGAGACCGCCAAGAGAATTGGACTTCCTTCATGGCTTGAGCTCAAGTGTGAGGCTAATACAAAGAAGGTCTCTGGAAAACAGACAGAAAAGAGGTCAGTTCTCAGAGTAGGAGAAAGTCCCTCCTGTCTACTGGGGTTTCAGGCCTGACACGTACCCCTTATCCCCTTGACTCTGTGGTCAGAGTCCCCCTGCATCACACTGGTCCAACCTCCTCTTTTTCCACAGCCTGGCACGTGGCTCCTTCTTCCAGCTCTTCCAGAAAGACTCCCCTCATATCTGGCCATTTTTACAGACCCTCCGTCCAATTCCTAAGGGTCCCTGGGGCTCCTCCTCCCCACTGCCACCATCTGCAGAGGCTGGGATGTGGGATAGCACAGAGCTGAGCCCACTTAGAGGGAGGACTTACTCTGGCTGAGTGGAGACAGAAAACACAGCCAAGACTGTGAGTCACCTGGAAGTATGTTCGTTTTATTTGGAACTGCCATGAGGGTCTCGCAGTCCAGGACCAACACTTTGTGATCCTGGTCATGAATGCTGAATTTCTCTGGTGCTCTGGCATTCAGTTTTGCACCTAGATCAATATAACAGATATCAACACTTCACATTGAGAATGAAAGACTCAGCCCTTTCTACCCCACATCTGAGGGGTCAAGCCCCAGCTGTATACCCCACCAGGGGGCTCAGAAATCACAGCCACTGAATATTTCTTACACTCCCAGGCTTCCTGTCTTGCTGAGACAAGAAATTTAGCATTGTGTGTAAGCAGTGGGTTCCAGATTTGGACAGATGTGTTCAATCCGAGCTCTGCCGTAGGACCTAGGGCAAGTTATTAAATCTCTCCAAACCTCAGTGTCCTCATCTGTGAAATTGGAGTAATAAATAACAGCACCTACCTGAGAGAGGAGTTATGAGGATTAACATGCTTACTCCAATGAATAGCAATTAGCCCGAGCAAAGAAAGTGTCTGAAGTGTAGAAAAGATTCAGGACACACAAGTCATTGTTCTTCTAACTCTGCTTCCTGCATCATGCCATCAGCAGTGCCTGGGGTGGGACAGACACCTGAACTGCCTGGGCCAAGGAAGACATGACAGAAGAGGGTGGGGATTGAAGCAGGAAGCCCCCAGGACCCCAGCATGGTGCAAGGCTGAGCTGTCACTAAAGGGCTCCTTCAAAAGGCCACATGGCTTGCACCTGGCCCTGGAAAAGGCTCTTCCAGTGGGCAGGACCAGCCATACAGTGGCCAGAGGTCCCCAGGACGTGGGCTCCTAGGAACTCATTTAGGCCAGGCCTGCCTAGAGTGGGGTCCTAACAGGGAACCTTTCGTACTGGCCTCTGATTGGGCAGGCCACATGGCATTCAGTGAGGAACACAGACACTTGTTTGATGGAGGGCAGGAGTCCCCGTGCTGAGCCAGTGACTGTCAGGGCTGGTGGCTGTAAAATGGCAAATATGGTAATATGATAACACTGTGTATGTTCTAATATAGGCATCTGTGATAGGCAATTATAATGTAGAGAGTAATTCTAAGGTGTCATTCTCCTCCCATGCCATAAGCACATGGCCTCAGGCAGGGTTTCTCATCATGAAGTGGCCTCCTGGCCACCCTGTGCCCAGAGAGTGGGGAAGGACTCCTCCTGTAACACCAGCTTTCCTGCCACCTCCTCCCCACAGCCCTCCTCAGCCCCTCTGTGCAAGATGGCTTCCTCCTGGTGCCGTGGCACTTTGCACTTGTCACTCGTACCTTCATAGAGCTACTGCTGTCCTTGTCTCATCACCCTACAGCACTGTGACCTCCCTGGGAGCAGGTTCCTTGTCTGACAATCCTGTGACCCTCCACAGCCACCCCCACAGCATTGGGGACACTTGGTATCTATGGAAGGGGTGCGCAGCCTCAGGTGAGATCCTAAGTAACTCTACAATGATACGGGGACAGAGGAGATGTGTGGTTTTCACCCTGGCTTATATCAGAATCTCATCAGGAACTTTTCTGGGCCCTACTCCAGACATTCTGAGTGCACAGGGCACTCAGGTGGATCTAGAGCCATTGAACTAGATTAACTCTAAGTCTTTCAATTTCCCACACTTTGATGTGCAATGAACCACATGCAGAGTGTGGGGCAGGAGGTCTGGGTGGTGCTAAGGCTCTGCCTTTCTAACAAGCCCCAGGAGCTGTTGATGCCCCTGGTCTGAGGACACCCTCTGAGTGGCATGGTCTAAGGCAGTGGTTCTCAACCGCGGCTGTACACTAGGAATCACCTGCTGGGTGACACTTTAAGACCATGGATGCCTGTGCCCCACAGCCCCGAGATTCTGCCTCAGTTGTCCTGAATCAGAATTCAGAAGTTGTACTTCTAGCATGAGCACTGCACTTTTTTACTTCTTAAATGGTAAATATTTCTTAAATCTCCCTCTTTCACTTCCCTTTCCCTCCTCTCTCGCCCTGACTTGGGCCCACATCATCTCACACTCAGGTGTGTGCAGTATCCTCTTGACTGGTGTTCTTACTCACCAGCGCTGACCCCTAATCTGACCTTCAGACTTCTTCTCAAGGCCTCTGTGGAGGTGCTGTGGTTCTAAGGCACTGGTAAGTACTTTCTGTAAGGAATGGTTCTCAAACTTTCATGTGCAACACAATATCCTGGAAGGTGTGTTAAAATACAGCCCCTTGAGCCTCAACCCAGAGTTTCTGCTGCAAGAGGTCTGTGGTGGGGTGAGAATTTGCATTCCTAAAAAATTTCTAGGAGCTGAGACTACTGTTGGTCCAAGGTTCATGCTTTGAGAACTAATGCTCCCAGATTTCAGATCGCAGCCCGGAAAAGAAGCCAGGATAGGCCCACCAGACGGGCTTACATGGTTGGTTCCCCTAGGTGGGGCACAGTGCAGACCAGGAGCCAGCAGCCTTGTAGCTGCGACAAGACTGGAAACACAAAAGCAATTTCAGCAGCAACAGCAGCAGCAGCAACAGTAGTAGCAGCGCAAGCAGCCTCTCCTCACTGTGATAAGGGAGCTGCTGGGCACCTTTATACACCCGGTCTTATTTGGTCCTCACTGCCATTTTACTGGTAAGGAAAGTGAGGAAAGTTCACACATTAACTGTGGCAGAGCTGGGACTCATTCTGAGGTCCTCTGACTGTCCTGTGCAGAGGGAGGTGATGGGCAGCCTTACGCCTGAGTTGGACAGACAGATGTTATAGTACCTTTAAATTTCAGCATCTGCTGCTTACTACCTGTGTCACCTGGGGGAGGTAACTGCCCCTCTCTGCCTCAGTTTCCACACCTGAACAGTGGTGGTGTTAACAATTTCCTCCTGGGGTTGTTGTGAGGTGCACATGTTGAGTGTGAGGAAGGTTCTGGCTCCCAGGGCGGTCACCCTGAGCACTTGGTGGTGGGCGGGGGCAGGGGTGGGGGTGTCCCCCATTGCCACACACCTGCTTGTCATCAGTGCTGTGAGGAGGTCAGGGTCCCCAGCCTCTTGACTGGTCAAGAAGAAGCACCTGGAAGGTTCCCAGGCACACCTTCCTTCCCCCGTGCTTCTTAGCGGGCGTGTTACCTGCCCCTCCCTGGAGAGGCAGAGGCCCACCCTGGGCTCTTCTTTCTTGTGTTCTCTCCTGACAGGATTTGCTTCCACAAAGAAAAAGCCTCAGCCCATCCAGCACCCTTAGGTGACCCCAGTCTACAATTCTCCTGCCCTCTCCCAGGGCCCCACGGCACCCTCTTCCACCCCCGACCTCATCCTCGGCCCCCATCACCTCACCAGGGCCTTACTTGAGTGGGTAGAATTCACGGAGGGGACACTCAGGCCTGGATCCAGGGGGCTTCCAGCTGGGTCTGCAGTCAGACAGTGAGGTTAGCAAATGTGATTGGGATTTCCCAAGGATTTAGGGGTGTCAAGGACCATGTAATTCCTTCTTTTCTGTGTTTGTATGCTGAGAAATACTACAGCAGAGACAATAATGACATTAAAACTCAGCTTCCCTGGTCAAAAATGTTGGAAAATAGAGATGAAATAGCTCAGGGGTTTGGCCTCTGGTGTACTACAAGCCTCCCCAGTTATAGACAGTCATTTGGGTCAAAAACCTGCTCTTAGTGTTCCCCTTGAGCCGACAACACCCAAGTGCCTTCCTCCATGGAGCACCCCTAAGCCTTGCGCGTGGGGCATTTTCCACCCCAGCCTCAGAGAATCCCTTCTCATCTGCGGCTTCTCTTCTGCCCCGGCAGGTTGGGAGGGAAGAGATGCATTTAGAGGGTATAGAACCATCAAGTTGGAGGGCAGGACTTCAAAGCCCCTGTCTTTAGGTGGGGATGACCCATTCACCTGCCACACGATGCCCCTGGGCACCTGTGGCAAAGCTTCCTTTGCTCTTCTAGGATTTTTCTTGTCTAATTCATTTACCAGGGAAGTTCTAAAGCTCACTTGCCATGTAAGGTCAGCAGGGAGGAGCTGGTCTGTGCACAGCACCTAGCAAGGTCCTGCTTCAGGAATTACACTTTGGCCCTGTTGTGGATTTTTACAAGAATCTCACCTTCTGAGCAGCACTGGGGTTCATCTTTTCCCCAATCTTCAGAGTCCATTTTCACTTCTGAGTTCTCCTCCAACGAGGACATTTTCAACGTTGATTTTTTATTCAATAGAAGATGGGATGAAGTGCAAGACCTAAGTGGACAGAAAGGGGACCAGTTAGGGCACCTTCTGCCCCCCAGGCACCTTGCTGGGTGTCCCTCATGCTGAACAGGCCACCAGCCTTGCTCTCTGCTTGGAAATGCCCACTGGCCCCTCGTGCGGCCAGACCTTTCTGTCCGTCAGTCCTCCAAAGCAGCATTTTCCAAACTGTGGCTCACAAGCTAACCCACGGGTCATATCATTTTTGTGGGTCTTGACATTTTATAAAAATGAAATAGGGTAGAAAAGTTCAAAGTGCATTGCTCTAGTCCTGGGGCTGGCAAACCATGGCTCACTGGCCAAATCTGGCCCACTGCCTTTTGTTTTGTTTTGTTTTTAATAAAATTTTATTGGAACACAGCCATGCCCTTTTTTACATATTGTCCTCGTCTACTTTGGGGCTACAATAGCAGAGTTGAACAGTTGAGAGGTCATCTGGCTAGCAAAGCCTAAAATACTTAACCATCTGAATCTTTCCATAAAAAGTTTACTGACTCTGCAGTGGCCTAGTTTTTCCCTAACAAAAAGCAGTTTCTTTGCAACCTCTTGTCATGAAAAACTGGGCCTCTAAACATCCCAGGAGGCTCAATTTCTAATATCTTAGAGTAAAGTTATTCACATGATTTACTCCATGGGGAGGGGCTGGAGAAGAGATATTTATTTAGATATTATATAAATATTATATATATATATATATATATAAACTCTGCATGCCCAAGCTCAGTAGACAGAGAACTTTCCCCAGCATTAGGCCAGGCCAACACAACACAGTGAAGGAAGTGGGGCAAGAATTGTTATTCCCATTTTACAGACAGAAAATCTGATAGTAATTGACTTCTTCAGGATCATACCGCTTGTATGATTGCAAATACGGGCATTTGTGTGGAAAACCAATCCTTTGACAAAGGCTTAGAAGTGAGACAAAGGAAACGAAATTGTTTTTGCAAAAACTAAAATGACAAGGAAGGGCTCCAGGGCTAAGCAGCAAGGACAAGGACGGTGAGCAGGAGGAGAGGATTGTACCAGGTGGCTCTGGGCAGGTCTCTAAGGGTAGAGATAGCTACTTTTTGGGTTTTTTTTTTTTTTTTTTTTTTTTTTTGAGACAGAGTCTTACTCTTTGCCTGGGCTAGAGTGCCATGGTGTCAGCCTGGCTCACAGCAACCTCAATCTCCTGGGCTCAAGTGATCCTTCTGCCTCAGCCTCCCAAGTAGCTGGGACTATGGGCATGCGCCACCATGCCCGGCTAATTTTTTTTTCTATATATTTTCAGTTGTCCGGCTAATTTCTTTCTGTCTTTAGTAGAGACGGGGTCACGCTCTTGCTCAGGCTGGTCTTGAACTCCTGACCTTGAGCAATCCTCTCATCTCAGCCTCCCAGAGTGCTAGGATTACAAGCGTGAGCCACCACACCTGGCCTACTTTTTGGGTCTAAATGTTTGTTGTTTAGCTGTATCTAAACACACACAAAGCACAACTGCCTTTGTAGTTTCGGGATAAATCAAGGAACAAAGGCTGAGCATGTTGGCTCACACCTATAATCCCAGCATTTTGGGAGGCCGAGTTGGGAGGATCACCTGAGGCCAAGAGTTTGAGACCAGCCTAGACCTGTCTCTACAAAAACAGAAAAATTATCTGGGCTTGGTGGCATGGGCCTGTACTCCCCGCTACTCAGGAGGCTGAAGCAGGAGAATCACTTGAGACCAGGAGTTTGAGGTTACAGTGAACTGTGATGATGCCACTGCACTCCCACCTGGGCAACAGAGTGAGACCCTGTCCTAAAAAAAAAAAAAAACTTAATTCAGAATATTATGGGGGTACAAATATTTAGGTTACATATATTGCCTTTGCCCTTGTTGAGTCAGAGCTACAAGCATGTCCTTCCCCCACACAGTGCGTACCACACACATTAGGTGTGAATATATCCATCCCCTCCTCCCCTCCACCTGTCCCATGCCCAAGGAATGTTACCACTATATGTGCACATAGTGTTGATCAGTTAATACCAATTTGATGATGAATACATGTGGTGCTTGTTTTTCCATTCTTGTGATACTTCACTTAGTAGAATGGGCTCCAGCTCCATCCAAAACAATATAAGAGGTGCTAGATCACCATTGTTTTGTGTGGCTGAGTAGTACTCCATGGTATATATATATCACATTTTATTAATCCACTTATTTATTGATGGGCACTTGGGTTTTTTCCACATCTTTGTGATTGTGAATTGTGCTACTATAAACTTTTTTGTGCAGATGTCTTTTTTATACAATGTCTTTTTTTCCTTTGGGTAGATGCCCAGTAATAGGATTGCTGGATCAAATGGTAGTTCTACTTGTAGCTCTTTGAGGTATCTCCATATTACTTTCCATAGAGGTTGTACTAGTTTGCAGTCCCACCAGCAGTGTATGAGTGTTCCTATCTCTCCGCATCCACACCAACATTTGTTGCTTTGGGACTTTTTGATAAAAGCCATTCTCACTGGAGTTAGGTGACAGCTCATTGTGGTTTTGATTTGCATTTCCCTGATGATTAGAGATGTTGAGCATTTGTTCATATTTCTTGGCCATTAGTCTATCTTCTTTTTCAAAGTTTCTGTTCATGTCCTTTGCCCACTTTTTAATGGGGTTGTTTGATTTTTTTCTTGCTGATTTTCCTGAGTTCTATATAAATTCTGTATCTATATAGAATCTGATCAACCCTTAACCAGATGTGTAGCATGCAAATATTTTCTCCCATTCTGTAGGTTGTCTGTTTGCTCTCATGATAGTTTCCTTGGCTGCGCAGAAGCTTTTTAATGTGATCAGGTCCCATTTATTTATTTTTATCATTGCTGTGATTGCCTTTGGGGTCTTCTTCATAAATTGTTTCCCTAGGCCGATGTCCATAAGAGTTTTTCCAACATTTTCTTCTAGAATTCTTATAGTTTCATGCATTAGGTTTAAGTCTGTTATCCACCATGAGTTGATTTTTGTGAAAGGTGAGAGGTGCAGATCCTGTTTCAGTCTTCCACATGTGGCTATCCAATTTTTCCAGCACCATTTATTGAATAAGGGTTCTTTTCCCCAGTTTAAGTTTTTGTCTGATTTGTCAGAGATCAGATCCATAACATGCACATGGATGGGCAAAATCAACATTAAAACGCTAAAATGTCTATACTATGCAAAGTGATGTACAGATTCAATGCAAACCCTACTAAAATACCAAAATCACTTTTCGCAGTTCTAGTAAAAATAATTCTACGCTTCATATAGAACCAGAGGAGACACCATATAGCAAAAGCAATCTTAAGGAGAAAGAACGAATTGGGAGGCATCAATTTACCAGACTTCAAGCTGTATTACAAGGCTATAATAACTAAAACACTATGGTACTAGCTCAAGAACAGAGACACAGACAAATGGAACAGAACTGAGAGCCCAGATAGAAAAATTTTTGAAAAATCAAGAAACACAGAGAATTTGGCTGCCAGGACATCAGAATAGGAGCTGTCTGACAGAAATATGGATACCCAAAGATGTGAAGATGCTGTGGTGCTGCTATATGGAATGACATCCACAGGCTGGAGGGCCTGGATATATATCTGTGAGCTGCTTATGGAATCTGCCACCTGTATTAGGACAAATACAGGTGGCTTCTA
This sequence comes from Indri indri, assembly GCA_004363605.1. Classification (NCBI taxonomy): domain Eukaryota; kingdom Metazoa; phylum Chordata; class Mammalia; order Primates; family Indriidae; genus Indri; species Indri indri. Next base: position 11,590 of record RJWJ010038245.1, read on the forward strand.
CAGGACCCTCCAAGGAAGCAGTGCATCTGGCCATTTAAAATTCATCTCTCTCCACCTAAGAACATTCAAAGTATTCTAAAGAGCAGAACTTTCTAGAATCTATGATCAGTGTTCTGGGTGGAGGAAAGATGGTGGAGAGAAACACCTCCAGGCAGAATGTCTCTGCAAGAAGGAAAGATTTTAGATGAAAGTGAAAAAAACAAACAGATAGACAAACATAGATCAGATGAGGGTCCAAATAAAGGGTGCCTGAACCTACAGGAGACTCATGGGAAGAGGGTGCAGATCAGAACTGGAAGGAGCCAGGCATCAGCAGGGGCTGAACCCTGAGCGGCTTGGAGACCAGCAACAAGGGTAGGTGGCATGGTTAAATTTTCCTTCCCTTGAATCTTGGACTGCTGGTGGGCTCTTGAGCTGCTGGAGAGACTTGCTAACAACAGCCCAGAGACAGCTGCTGCCAGCGAGTAAAGAGCCTCTTGCAGACAGGGCACCATGCTCCCAGCTCCCTCAGGACATGTCCTACCCCTACAGACCCGAGCTGATTGACAGGTGCCATATTGCTTCATTCTCCCCTTCCCCTCCCCACCCACAGCTTCAGAGAGAGACAATTTAGCCACCATCCAGTGGCATCCACAGGGAATAGCACCTTTCCTTTTGGGGCCCTGCAGCAGACTGAGGGCTTTTCAGATTGTGAGCTCCCTACATGCCAACCCTACCTGGAGATGCTTGCCTGGTGACTCCAGCAGAGTGGGGCAAACCCCGAGGCAGAGAGACATTGATCCAGCTTGGGCACCCCATGAGTGACTTGAGACTAGCATTCTTTTCCCTGGCAAGGTCAGGAATTGATCTCCAGGGCCCAGGGGGACAAGCCTGCAGGCCAGATCCCATATACCCAAGTCTCAATCGCATTGCCTGGGGGCATCTAGTCTACTGAGGTGCGTGTGCCTTCAGGAGCAGATCAGAGTGGGTCCTAGCTGCAGCATGCTTGAGGGGCAACCATCTTCCCATGGGAGGGCTGTGCTCCCAGCTCAGGCCATGATCCTGGGCAGGGAATCTCCCAGCTCTCATTGCAGTCAGGGGAGCTCCACTGGCTCGAGGTCCTGCCTGCTGGCAGAGGCCTGGAAGAAACCATGGAATAGGGAAGGATGGAAAGGAGCAAAGCCTGCTCTAGACTGCAGGTCTCAGACAGCCCCAAGCCCACACACAGACTTTTCAGCTGAGTGGGGCCATTTCAGCCCCTCCCTGGTAGCTTTGCCCAGAATCAGAGAACAGATCTTTGACCCACTGCTAAGAGAATTTGTGGAGTTTGAGGGCAGCCCCACCCAACCCAGCTCTTCCCAGACTCACTCCCCAACCCACCCCTGCTGAGGTGGAGAATATGGACACAGATTGAAGTCCCAGGGCCCCACCCACCACCTGAGGCACTAGAGTGCCATCTCCAGAGGAATGAGATCTGGCAACAAGACCCAAAAACAACACTGCAGCTTGCTCCTCCTAGCAAGCGCCACCTACTGACAGGAAGGTCAATTTGCATACCCTTTTACTGCATCTACTGACTCATCACACAGGGTCTGGTCGAATCTCACCCACAAACACCACCTACTGGCTCAGAGACTAAATTGGCCATGTCATTCTCTAAACGAAAATCTTGAGATAAGAAGCAACAGCTGATCCAGATGGGAAGGAATCAGCAAAAGAACTCCGGAAGTACGAAGAATCGAACAGAAAGGACACCCCCAAAGGAGAACACCAGCTCTCTGGCATGGATATCAACCAAATTCAGAACACTAAAATGACAGAATTATTTTGAACATGGATTGTAAGAAAACTCAATGATATGCAAGAGAAATGGACGCCCAACACAAAGGACCACAAGAAAATCCAGGACTTGGAAGAAACATTCACTAAAGAAATTGAAATATTAAAGAAAAATCAAACAGAACTTCTGGAAATGAAGAATTTATTCAAGGAATTACAAAACACAGTGGAAAGCCTCAAGAATAGGGTAGATCAAACAGAAGAAAGAATCTCAGGGATTGAAGATAATACTGTTAATTAAACAAGTCAGTCACAGAGATAGAGCAGAGAAATAGGAGAAACAAGCAAAGCCTACAAGTAATGTGGGATTATGTGAAGAGGCCTAACATGATAATCACAGGCATCCGTGAGAGTGAAGAAGAAAATACACAAGGGTTGGATAAGCTATTTGAGCATATAATACAGGAAAATCTCCTTGGTCTTGCTAAAAATCTAGATATCCAGATACAAGAAGCTCAAAGGACTCCTGGGAGACTCATTGCAAACAGGAAGACACCACAACACACAGCAGCCTGGCCAAAATAAACACAAAAGAGACCCTCCTATGAGCTGTAAGGTGAAAGAAGCAGGTAACCTGCAAAGGAAAGCCCATCAGAATAACTGAAGACTTCTCAACTGAGACCTTACAAGCTAGAAGAGGCTGGGGCTCCATTCTCACTCTTCTCAAACAGAACAATACTCAGCCTAGAATATTATATCCTGCAAAACTAAGTTTCTTATACAAAGGAGAAATAAAAACCTTCTCAAACAATAAAAGACTGAAGGAATTTGTCAAGACAAAACCTGCCCTCCAGGAACTACTCAGAACAGCATTACCCATGGATCAGCACAACAAACACTCACCAGTGTAAAATTATCCAAAAACTAAAGGTCAAAGGCCAGATACCACAATGGCTCAAGAGAAAAACAAAACAACAAAGTTCAACTCAACAAGATGAGCAGAAATCTGCCCAACTTATCGATTCTTTCAATAAACGTAAATGGATTGAACTGCTCACTAAAGCGACATAGGCTGGCCGAATGGATAAATATACACAAGCCAAGTATCTGCGATTTTTGGGAAACACATATAACCCACAAGGATGCATTCAGACACAAGGTGAAGGGACAGAAAACAATATTCCATGTAAATGGAAGCCAAAAGAAAGCTGGCACAGCAGTTCTGATTTCAGATAAGTTAGTCTTCAAATCAATAAAAGTAATGAAAGACAAAGATAATCACTATATGATGATGAAGGGTACAATTCAACAAGAAGACATAACAATTCTAAATATTTATGCACCTAACTCAGGTGCACCCAAATTCATAAAGCAAACAAAATGATAAACTACAGCACCGTAATGGCCTGGGACTTCAAGACCCCTTCGACAGAACAGAAGATATCCTCAAAACAGAAAATAAACAAAGAAACAATGGACTTAAACCCTAGAAGAAATGGGCCTGACTGACATTTACAGAATATTCTACCCCAAAACCACTGAATATACATTTTTCTCATCAGCTCATGGGACATTCTCTAATGGATTGACCATATTCTTGGCCATAAAGCATGTCTCAACAAATTTAAAAATTGGAAATTATACCATGCATCTTTTCAGACCACAGTGGAATAAAATTGGAAATCAACTCCAACAGAAACTCTCATCTCTACACAAAGTCATGGAAACTAAACAACCTTCTGCTGAA
>RJWJ010038246.1:0-15072 GCA_004363605.1 Indri indri
GCCCGCCTCGGCCTCCCAGAGTGCTAGGATTACAGGCGTCCTGTCCAGTTTTGAGTCTCCTGTTCATTGGTTCTCAGTCTTTGGGTGCGTATTACAATTATGTGGGACTTTTAAAAAATCTTGATGTCTAGGCCACACCCAAGACCTATGAAGGATTCTTATAGGGAAAGAGTATTAATTTAGTAGCATCAAATCGATAAGAAAAGGCCAAGAGTTTCCATTGGAGGCCACGCTATTACAGCACACAGTTATAAATTTGACACCTGCTTAGCGATCTCATTTTCTCCCTAAAGGGAGATAGTATAGTGGAGCAGGTACGGTTGGGCTCTGGAGTCAGATCTAGGTAAGATCTGATTGAGATTTGTGGGCGCTGCTGCCTATGGATCTGGAGGAAGACTCTTAAGCTCTCTAGGCCTCAGTTCTTTAATTCGTAAGTTGTAATAATTACACTTCTTCCAGTTGTCTGTCGTGAAGTTTAAATAAGAAAACACCTATAAAGGGTGCAGACAATGTGTGGCACATCCTAAGAACCCAACAAGTGGGAATTATCATGAAAGTGCTGTTTAGTGTGATGACCCTGTTTGTACACCTCACCTGTGTTCCACACTCCCTCTATTCCCGCACACTCACAGTATATGGTCCAGGGTATATAATTCTCTTTCACATCTCCATACTTTTGTACATGGTTTTCATTCTAATGATAAGAGCCATCTCCTTGACTGATTATGTGGCAAAGTATATTTATCCTTCATGACTTAGCTCAGTTTCTACCTGTGAAGCATTCCTTAACTCACCTAATCAAACTTAGGTGCAATTTTGGTAACTTTCCTCCTGCACTTTGTATTACCTTGGAAAGGGTAAAAAATATGCTGATGGTTTCAAGTCCCATGTGTCTTACCAATAGACTGTAGAGTTACAAAGTGCAGGAACCAAATCCTTTTGTTTTATATCCCAATGCCTAGCATAATGCCAAGAACAGAGTAGATATTCAATAAATATTTTTATAAGGAATGGACAAAAGTGTTATTTTCATATCTTTGTCACACAAACACATACAAAAAAGTGTTAGAGTTGCCCAGAACACTATAGGAGTGAGGAAAGAAAGGAAGTCACTGAGATCTAGTCCTCCAAAGGTAGAGATCACCTGGTAGTCAGAGAAAGGAAGCTTGGAAGATGACAAGAGGTTGGTTAAATGCCATTAGCCTCTCAAAGAGAAGTGTTTTGATTGTTTTTTGAGGGTTCAAAATTTAATTCGTTAAACTTAGCAGAATTGCAAGCTTCCTGAAGAGCTTCCATACCCAATTTGTTTTCCTTATCCACTGACTGTCAACCAGTTGGTACATACTGGAATTATCTGGAAGCTTTAAAAAAATCTCAATACCTTAGGCCACAGCCTCGACCCAGGCATCAGCATTTTTTGAAATTCCTTGAGTGATTTCAGCATGAAGCCATCACCTAGCACAGAACCTCACTTAGGTCCTGGCCCATTGTAGGAGCGGAAAATCTGTTTTCTAATTGCATGACTGAACCTTTCACTCATCACCCAGCTCCTTTATCATAGCTGAGAATGAGAGCAAATGGCAGTGTTTTCCAAATACTAAATTAATTGCCCTGCGAGTCTTCAAAACAGACAGGAAGAACTAATTTGTTGCTTCAGAGAATGAGCCTTTGTTATTACTATTTTTCTTGTAAGCTCATCTTTGCTGTCAAGCTAATACATTATGTTCTTAGAGTGGGAAGATGACTGCAAACTTTTGTGGCAGAAAATGGTGCTTCAGGGAGGAAAATAGGATGATGGGGCCTTTGTTTCTGCCAATTGACCATTCAGGTATCTTGTCACCCCTACCAAAGCAAACAGATGATTCTATGATTCTCCCACATAGACATGGGCTGTTCAGCATAAAGGGGTTGCTAGGTATTCCCCAAAACTGGTACTCTGAACTTAATTGTTGGTCTCCATGTAGAATTGCATAGCACCATATGACAAAGGGATGAATCTGTGAGGATCAAGATACCTGTCTCTCCTAGAGGCAAGAGAGTGTTCATGGCACGTTCAAGGATAGGGAGGTGAAGGAAGAGAGGAAATGAAGAGGACCATTTTTAACTCTGTCCTGGCTTACCATCTTGGAAGTGAAGGAATAATGACTTTCAACCAACCTTCAGAGCCCATGCATTCAGGTTCAAACACGCAAGACCAATATGCTGCTGACTGCTTCTGGAATGCTTGCATGCCGTAGAAAGAAACTTTCAAAAGCTCAGCAGCATTCCTTGAGGGGGTGGAAAGGATGTGCCTTATAGATCGGCACTGATGAATATTATTAAGCAGATTGACTTCTCATTGTTCTGAAGTGCATAACCACAGAAGCAGCAGTTTAAATCTTTAATCTTCATAGATGTTTAACATAGTACTTTGTACCTTGTGTGCCTAAGACCCATATATTATTATAAAGATAGATGATATTTGTATTAGTTTTCTATTGTTGCATAACAGATTACCACAAATTCAGTGACTTAACACAGTGGCCATTTAGTATCTCACAGTTTTCATAGGCTGGGAGCCTGGGCTCAGTTTGGCTGGGTTCTTCACTAAGGGTCTCAGTCAAGGTTGGCTGGGGTGCATTCTTCTCTGGAGGCTTGACTAGGGAAAAATCTGCTTCCAGACTCATTTAGGATTTTCACAGAATTTATTTCTTTGCAGCTATATGCCTGAGGTCCCATTCTCTCGCTGACAGTCAGCTGGGGGCTCTAAGCTCCCAGAGGTGCCACAATTCCTTGTCACGCAGCCCCCTCACAACATGCCAGTGTACTGCCTCAAAGCCTGCCAGGGAATCATTCTCCTTCGAGCCTTACGAAACATGACGTCATCATGGGAGTGACAGCCCATCACCTTTGCCATGTTGTATTGGTTAGAAATCAGTCACAAATTCCACACTAAAGCAGGCATTGGGCGGGGGGAGGTTCACATAACCCATCAATTGTGCCGCATGGCTCGTTGCTGTGACTCTAGGGTGTATGTTCGACACAATATTCTAAACAGATATTTTAGAGAAGTTGTTAATTTATTAGAAACAACTCTATAAAGGGGACATAGCATGGAATAAAAGAGCAATGGGATTAATGTGCTCTGCAGTTGTGTAGCTCCATGGCCTCATGCTATGTACTTAAACTTTGTGACTCAGTTTTATCTTCTGTAAATTGGGAACAACTAATATTTACTGCAAAGAGTGGTAAGTACAAAATTATAAATGTTTGAAAATTCCTGGAAGTTACTCCATAAATCTTAGTTAAAAAGATGAAAAAGAAGGATTAGCAGAGATATTTTATCATGTCCATGTGCTTTTAAACCCCAAACCAAGTCACCAAGATTAAATCCTCTATTTAAGTAAATTTCTGGAATTTTAGCAGCTTATCTGGAAACAGTACTTTACAACTTATTTTCTCTAGCAAGTATATGCGCTCTCTTACATGCAGGGCTAACCTCCAGCTGAATCTTCCAGGGCCAGATTATATAAAGGGAAAAATAATCAGGCAAATAGAGTTACCTTAATTACTGTAGACCTTTTTCCTCCCTATAAAAAAGATGAAAGAGGCACATTTTTCAAAATGGGACATTAGGGAAGGTCTTCAAATATCAAGGTGTAGGTCACAGAGTTTCATCCCAGCCCATGCCGTCCCTTTTAAGGAAATGTGTTTGAGGTTTGGCTTGTTGTTAAAGGATGATATGTTAGGAATATAGACCATATCTCAGGAGCAAAGAAAGTAAATATTTTGTGTTCAATAGTCTAGTTCAATATTCTAGTTTTCAGTATTCTAACTTGGCAGAACTTTATGTGTATTCTGGAAATTGTGGCAATCAACGTAAGATCTAAATGTTTGGGGGAAGTGACTATTGTATAAACATAGCCATCAGGAAAAAAAAATTGTGGGTGTACACCCTTTCCTAAGGCCTCACCTGCTTAGGAATGACAAAAATGCTGGGGGAATCACATTGAGGCTGTGTATGCAGTGCTTAGTTTGTGTCTGACAAATCACCAGAGCCGGTTTTCTGTCGCTTTCCACGGGAGTGTTATATTAGGTTGAGGGAAAATAAAATTACAGGAAACGGAATGCCCTTCTCTATGCCTGCGCCCACTCTTTCTTGTGGTATTTCAGATTACGTGATCTAAGAGAGACCTCCTAAGTCCCTCAGTTCAGATTCTGAAAGAACTCCTGAGGGTTGACCTTCTTAAGAAGTAAGAAATCCAGGGAAAATCAGTCACCCACAAACTGACTCAGCATTTTTCACAATTCGTCTTTGACTGCTTTTATGACACACCTTCTGTCATTATGATTTGCTGTTAGTGGATGCTATTAAATTCATCAGTTCAAACACTGTGTTCCCAGGTTTACAGCTTGTCATAATGATCTGGATCACTGTGCATTCCTGATGAATGAGACCCATGTTGATCACGTAGCATGCGTGGGGGAAAAGGGTTACTGGATTTAAAAATTTCAGGCATTCTGGTTTATTGCATATTCTCTAGAAAAATTTTCATTGGTCATATCCCCCTCCCTTTTTTTAAAGAAGCAAGCCAGTTTAGAAAGCCAACTATATACATGAGTATAAATGAGTCCTCCTTCCCTGCAAAACTGGTCTCATACAGAGGAATATCTTTCCTTCTTGTTCAAACTAAATGCATTTGGAATTATCACCTGTCACTATTGTACTAATGTATTACTCACATTATAAAAAATATAAAATGTAGAAATTTTGAAAGGATGAGATTAAAATTAATAGAAATGGAGGTTTGAGTATATTCTTCTTATATAGCTTTGGACTCTCGTGATGTGAAAGAGGAAATGGACTTAAAGACATTAAGTGATTCATTTCTTCCCTTCTCCGATTCGTGTTCACCATGACATTCTGACTCATAAGTGTCATTGGCTTTGAAGTGTTTGTTGGTTGCAAGAGCTGGAGAGTGACAACAGAGTAGAGTGGGTTTTCATAAATTCACGTCACACATTTTGCTTTTGGAAAGGTTACTTGCTTCCTGCAAAAGTTTGATAGGCAAACAAATACTAAGTGTTTGCTTACAGACTCTTCATGCTACTCTTCATGGACGATGAAGAGATACGTGGTTCTGATGGGTTCATGGGAGGTTAACCCTGAAAGAAGTAATTTTCGGGTGAATCAAGATGACCCTTTGCTTTCTTACACTATTCGTGGGCCTTTGTTAGAGCTGTGCTTTTTTTATGGATTTGGGATAAACTATAATAAAATAATTTTTTAAAAATGATATATGAAGGCCAATTATATAAAGAAAAGAAAATACCTTGATAGCTTTCTAGTTTTCTGACATTTCAGAATGACAGATTTTAAAATAAACATACTGTAAGCATTTACATAACATCAGGGAAAATATTCTGCCTGGGTTAGAAATTGTACACCTGGAGTAGAAGTTTGGATTGAATACTGTCTTTCTTGCCTTCATTGATTTTCTTTGACTCAAAATTGAGATAAATGCCTATATTTTTTGACTGCCAAAAAGAAATATTTTTCTTTATAAATATGTACTTCAAGAAGATGACAAAAATTTTAATTTATACACAAAATTATTTTAGTTTTGCATTTACTTTTAAAAATTCTAAACTAAAGTGATTAGTCAGTTTTAATACTCTGGCGTTTTCTTGATTGCAGATTATTGTATGTTCACCTGCCTATCTCACAGGTTTGCGTTAAAATTTAAATGATATTATGCATGAGAAGACATTTTCTAAACCATTAAAGACAATCATATAATGAGTTATTGTTTTTACATTTCAAAGATTCATCACAATTTAGGTCTTACATCTCCATACCTTTTCCACCCCACCTTTTTATAATGTTTGCATGGGAATCTCCCATTAATACCTTCTAAATTAGATAATGTCTGTTAAATATTTTGACATCATCAGGAAGTGAAAGATCATTATTGTTAGGTCAGAATGTAAAGATGAACAGTTTATATCACTTTGTGTTGATGTCATCCTGGAATCAACACGAATATGTAGAAAGCATATGTTTTGCAATTTAGCAATTGCTATTGCAATTGCAGTTGACTCATCTTTCCTAGAATTATAGAAGTTTTTACTGGTTTTAGATGAGAAGAGAAGAAACAAAGCCTGCACTTTATGATGTGATCTTATATCTTTGGGCCAATATTTGATTATTTTTATTTAACCTCTGAAACTCTTCTTAGCCAACAGTTGTCCCTTGGTTCCTTTATGGTTAAGACTTGGGAGGAGTTACTTGGTGAGGATGGAGAGTTCTTTTAGCAAGAAGCCAGGAAACCATTTCCAAACTTAATCTGCCAGTTCCTTTCTTCTTCTGAGGTAAAATTGTCTCATGAACTATAATTTAATTCTTCAAAGTATAAAAGAGAGAAAATGACTAGATGGTCGTAATGACATTCTCCAAGTTTACTCTGTGAATATCAAGGCCATGCAGCCACACCTTTGCAATGACCTCACAGGGCATGTTCCACCCGGCTGTATGTGTGACATCACTTCTAAATTTCTCTTCTCCATTGCCTGTTTTCTCTTCAGTAATATAAACTTAGACAGCCACCCCAGTAGGCTTTAGTCGTGGAGAATACCCTGACATAATAATAAAATCCCAAATTTATTGAGTTCTTATGATGTCCAGGAATTATTCTAAACAATTGACATATATGAATTAATTCATTTAACAACCCGATGAAATAGCTCATATTTTCCCCACCGACAGATGGAGAAATTGAGGAGAGAGAGGTTATACATCTTATCCAAGGTTACATAACTAGTGAGTGGCAGGTGCGGGATTTGAAACCTAACAGCTCTGACTGCCGACATCCAACACTGTCTTCTTACAATAACCCATTCTTTACTCTTTAAGTCTACAAAGCCCAACCATTAGAAGTCTTGATAAATGGACTGTGAACACAAACAAGAAACAAAGCCCATGCTAGTTTTTCATTTGTTTGTTTGAGAGAAGGTCTTGCTCTGTAGCCTGGGCTAGAGTGCAGTGGCATCATCATAGCCCACAGCAACCTCAAACTCCTGGTCTCCAGTAATCATCCTGCCTCAGCCTCCCAAGTAGCTGGAACTACAGGTGTGTGCCATCACACCCGGAGAATTTTCGTATTTTTTGTAGAGACAGGGGTCTCACCATGTTGCTCAGGCAAGTCTTGAACTCCTGTCCTCAAGCAATCCTCCCACCTCAACCTCCCAAAACAGGTGTGAGCTACCATGCCCGGCTCCATGCCAGTTTTTCAATTAGATTTGGAATTCCATAAAAGAGCTCTAGCTTAATATTTCACATATTGTTTGGATTATTAAGATTTTTCAGGATGAAGACAACTAGCTTGTTGGCTGTTGGGTTCCTGGGTTAAATCTGCATGACTCAGTCCTTATCAGCCTCTCTAAGGACCTCTGCTGTCCTGGGTGAGTGGAGGGCTTTCTTCAGACTGCTATATTGTGTGCTGGCTCTAAATGAAAGTAGAGTCTCAGCTGCAGAAGGCGAACCAAAAGCTGGTTTTTAAAGCTATTGATGTCTGTGTTTGGTTTCTTCATGACTAACAGACATTTCCTAGGGGGTGGAGATAACAGTTGGAAAACTGAGTGTCTGGATGCAATAGAAGTGCCACTATTAATCATTTGTACATGTTAGAAGAACGGAGTTCGAGAGCGCATGAAATACTTCTACAACTCATGGGGCTTCCTAACAACCAGAAGCAACCTGGCTGTGTGGCCTTACTCCCCAGTTTGGAGAAAGAATATTAGAAAAATTCTGCTTTCTACTCACAAAGCTGGGAGCCACTCCTTCAGAAGAGAAAGAAGGTACATCCCCATGGAGTCAGAAGTGAAGCTTTTAGCCTGTGAGTGGGGATGACAGGTCCACCTCAGAGCTTTCTCTATCAGTGCTGCAAGGGGCGGATGCGAGTTCCGAAACACATGGGGCCTATCAGGGCTCCACATCGCCCCTACTTACTGTGACTTCGGTCTCAGAGCCTGTGCCTCCAGTTGGAGAGCCGTGTGGGTGATTTATTGGATCTGCCTCCCGGGCATGGGGTTTTGCTTTTGAACATTCTTGGCTGCAGTCCTCAGAGCTACTGCTTGCCCGAAGCTCAGCAGTGGGGCCCGTAGAGAGAGACGGGGCTCCTCCTCATGCCAGAGCCATTGCCAGTAGCTTAAGCCTTTCCACTCAGGGCCAGCTCTCCCCACCTCTGACTCCAAGACGAGAGGGAGTAGTTTGTGGACACTCCTGGGAGTCTGAATGGCCCCGAGCAGGGCCTCTCAGGGCCCCCAGTGGATGTGCCTTGTGAGTTTATTTCAGGCTGGAAACAGGGCTACATCTTTGTTTTTGATTTTATGATTCTGATCTTTGTTCACTTCATGTCAGCCCTCTGCATTAAAATTCTAAGGCCTCAATTGCCTCTGGAATAATGTTCTTCTCTGTTTAGAAGGGTGCTATTAGATTGTATTTCTTGACTTTCCATGTCTAAAATAGTTAAATTTCTTACTAAAGAACATTGTGGTCCCATCTTTTTTCCTTCATTCTCCTCCACTAAGTTTCTCCCAAATAGGTTCACATGGATGGATTTCATATGTCTCTTCTTCCTTCTTCTCCCCAAAACTGCTGAACTGAACCCACCTGCCTTTCATTACAACTTTGGCCTGGCCCCTGACCCTGTTATCTGGGTCCAAGCTTGTGAAGTCCTGTAACTTGTGCTTCGTGCAAAGTCCAGCTGTGATCTTTTGAAACTCCCGCTGTGCAGTGAACAAGCCGTGGTAATGAAAGTCTATAACTGGAGCTGCCCACACTATATCCCTCAGTGTTTCATTTTGCTTTCTCTGTTGATTGGTAATTTTCTCCATGAAAAGCAGTGAATCACTCTGTTGTGGCTTTCAGGAATGGCAATTGGAGTAAGAAAACCCGTAGGCAATTTCTCACATGCCTCTTAATGTCTTCATATTTTTGGATGTTACATGGCAGTACAAAAATGTTTCCCAACAATTTTTTGGAGAAAGATGAAACCGAAATATGGAAGATAATGCATGTTTGGGAATAAGCCAGATGCTTTAAAAAGTTTTGGTGGAAATTCAAAAAATCTATACATTTAATTGCAGCACTTCGGGGCAGGAATTGCTTTCCAGCAGGTACAGAACGTTTATCCTAGACTTCAGCAGTGACTGATGGCAGCGACCTTAATGCAGTTCTGCATTTCAGTCTAGACAGAGACAAGCAATGCAGAGTTCTGAGTTTCACCCTTTCTCCAAACTGCAGTGGCTCCTTTTGTTCTGAACTGCTTTTGAGATTGCAAAAAGTGATCTCTGATCACGTAAGGAAAGAAGTCGCAGCTGTCATTAGAAGGAATTGTATAACTTAAAGCAGTGGTTCCCAATCTTTTTGCCACCAGGGACTGGTTTCAGAGGAGACAGTTTTGCCACGGACCAAGGGTGGGAGGGAGGGGGAATGTCGAGCCATGGGAAGTGGCTGTAAATGCATAAGAAGGTTCTCTAGAGCCAGCTTCTCACCTCCTGCCGTGCGCCTAGTTCCTAACAGGCCAGGGACCAGCACAGGTCCACTGTCTGGGGGTTGGGAACTGCAGACTTAAAGGGCAATAGTGATGTTTAGCTTGGTCCTCAGATAGCTAAGAAGTAGCCACTCTCCCCAGACCCCCACTGCTCATATACACACACAGTCCTACCACGCACTCCCCCTCCAAGAAAAAAACACACATTCTCTCTTGCTCTCCCCCTTCCCTTCTCTTCTTTCTTTTACTTACACATTACTGATGCCTCAAATTTTCATTTAATTGGGGCATGGGAAACAATCTTGTTCAAGGCAGCACAGCAGCTAGAGAAAGTAATGTTATAATTTCAACACAAATTCCAGGTAATTAATTAAACTTTTACTCTAGATGCTCGCTTCTTATAACTGAGATAAAATAGTTGACCTGATTTTTAACACATTTGTAACTCAAGAGAAGAGTGGGGGAACCACTTCAGGAAAGCACATATTTTCACATGTCTAGTGAAATGGTCTCTTTATTGGATCTCAATGTAAATTGAGGAACTTGAAGGATGTCGCTGTGCAAATGCCATAGATGAATGTCGTGGACATTTGTTGGAGTCAGACTCTCCTTTCAATGCAGTCATTGAATTTACGTTTATGATTTGGTCCTCACAACAGGTTTTATTATCCACATTTTACAGATGATGAAATTGAGGCTCAAAATATTTGAGCATATGTAAATAACTTGCATAAGTTCTCGCAGTTAGTAAGAGATGAACCCAATACTCAAATCTGGGCCTCTCTGAAGCCAAAGCATATTCTTTCCCCAAATAAAACAATGGTCTATAAAATTAAGGAAGAAAACCAGAAGTATATTATCTTGGGCTTCTTCCTAGTGTATTGATCATTTCTGATACATTTATTTTGCACAATAAAGATCAAGTTCATTCATTTGTGCCAAGATCCCAGTATTCATATTTTTAGTAGAAACCCCAAGATATAGTAAATATTGCAGAAAAACCCAATGGTGCTTTCTAAATTGTGATGTCAGGTTAGCATGTTTCACTTAGAAGAATGGTTGAAATGAATATGGAAGATATCATTAGGCATTTTTGTAGAGAGCTTAGAGCTACTTTTGAAGTTGTTTCATGTAGAATCAACTTCATAATACACAGTCAAAAAGAGAGAATGGCAGAGTATTACTTCATTATGACATATATCATTTTCCTTTCCTGCTCCACTTTAGCAATAAAACTGAAATCTGTTCATTCAGTCATCCACAGAAGGGTTTCAACCTATTTGAGAAAGAAGCTGAAAAGTAGAGATCTGGGTATTTTAGTATTTAAATGGCTAAATGTATGCTTCCAACTCGCTTTCTCCCATGTGCTCTGTGCCTCTGATTAACGCCACAAATGGAAAAGTGTAACATCGTGGTTATAAGCAGCACAAATCATTTAATAAGTCACACAAGCTGAAAAGAAAGAGATGGAGCTAGAGAGATCACAATTTTAATCTCTCATTTTGTCCCTTGCTTCTTTATTCCTCATGGTTTTCATAGGCTCTATCTATCAAAATATTTTTTGGCCTTTGCTCTACATTTTTAGGTGTAGCCTAGGTTTATAAGACAGAAGGTTGATAACAAATGTTCCTTTAAACTGACAGCTTAGGTGTCTTCGGTTCTAAAATATACTTTGTTATTTTTGCTGCTTTTCACGTTCAGACATGGAGTCACTGAACTTATCAGAAAGAAATATACTTTGAGGTGTTCTATGAAACAATAGTATGAATTTCAGAACAACTCATCAGTAAGTTGGCCAAATTATAGTGGCAGAATAGTTCTGCATAAGATATAAAATTTTTAAGAAATTAGAACTGATACAAGAGTGCAAAAGACTTATTTACAATTAGGAAAGAAAAAAACAAAAAAGAAATTAGAACTTATCATGCCAAAATATGTTCTTATATTTATTTGAAAATAAACAAAGTATTATGCATACTGTATGTTATTTAGACATAGAAAAATTGAGTGATGACATTTTTAATAAAATCAATGATTTTCATACCTTATGATAACATTTTAATAAGATACTAGAAAGGTTTAATGGCCAAATAAATTTTATTCTTTTTGTATTCTTTTCATATTCTTGAAAGGGTGTGTGTGTATGTGTGTGTGTGTGTGTGTGTTTAGTTAATGAGAAAGAATAAAAGCTTTTATTGAAAGAACAAATATTGGAAATGTACTCTAAAGTAACGCATTTCACAATGGAAGAAGAAATCTGTTAATCAAGTTTAAAAAACTTATAAAATATTTTTAAAGAATAACAAAATAAAATACCAAGTAAATTTTGTGTGCTTTGGTATTCTATTTTATTTTATTTTGTTTATTTCAGAATATTATGGGGGTACAAACATTTTGCTTACATATAATGCCTTTGCCTTGCCCAAGTCAGGGCCGCAAGTGCACTTCCCCCATACAGTGTACTCGGCATCCATTAGTTGTGAGTTTACCCTCCCCTACCAGCCCCTTCCCACCTTACTGGGCACCCAGGGAATATTACTACCACGTAAGCACCTTAGTGTTGATCAGTTAGTACCAATTTGTTGGTGAGTACATGTGGAGCTTGTTTTTCCATTCTTATGATACCTCACTTCAAAGGATGGGCTCAAGCTCTATCCAGGATAATATAAGAGGTGCTAGTTCACCACTGTTTTTTGTAGTTGAGTAGTATTCCATGGTATACATATACCACATTTTATTAATCCACTCATATATTGATGGGCACTTGTTGTTTCCCCATCTTTGCAATTGTAAATTGTACTGTCATAAACATTCAAGTGCAGATGTCTTTATTATAGAATGTCTTTTTTTTCCCTTTGGGTAGATGCCTAGTAATGGGATTGCTGGATCAAATGTATTTGTATTTTTAGGTCTTGGAGGTATCTCCAAATTACTTTCCACAGGGGTTGTACTAATTTGCGGTCCCACCAGCAGTGTAAGAGTGTTCCAATCTGTCCACATCCATGCCAGTATTTGTTATTTTGGGACTTTATGATAAAGGCCATTCTCACTGGAGTTAAGTGATATCTCACTGTGGTTTTGATTTACATTTCCCTAATGATGAAAGATATTGAGCACTTTTTTATAGGTTTGCTGGCCATTATTCTGTCCTCTTTTGAGAAGTTTCTGTTCATCTCCTTTGCCCATTTATTGATGGAGCTGTTTGATTTTTTCTGGTTGATTTTCTTAAGTTGTATATAAATTCTTATTATCAGCCCTTTATCGGATGTGTAGAAAGCAAATATTTTCTCCCATTCTGTAGGTTATCTATTTGCTCCAATGATAGTTTCCTTGGCCATGCAGAAGTTTTTAAATTTTATCAGGTCCCATTTATTTATTTTTGTTGCTGCTGTGATTGCTTTGGGGGTCTTCTTCATAAATTTTTTGCCTAGGCCAATGTCTGTAAGAGTTTTCCCAACATTTTCTTCTAGAATTTTTAAGGTTTCATGCCTTAGGTTTAAGTCTGTTATCCATCATGAGTTGGTTTTTGTGAGAGGTGAGAGGTACAGATTAAGTTTCAATCTTCTGCATGTGGTTATCCAGTTTTCCCAGCACCATTTATTGAATAGAGATTATTTTCCCCAATGTATATTTTTGTCTGCTTTGTCGAAGATTAGATGACAATATGAGGATGGTTTTATATCTTGGTTCTCAGTGATGTTCCAAAAGGTCTATATCTCTCTTCTTGTTCCAGTATCATCTGTTTTGGTTACTATATCCTTGCAATAACGCTTGAAGTCTGGCAGACTGATGCCTCCCAGTTTGTTCTTTTTGTTTAAGATTGCTTTGGCTATACAAGGTCTTCTCTGTTTCCATACGAAGTGTAGAATTACTTTTTCTAGATCTGTATAGAATGATGATGTTATTTTGATGGGGTTTGCATTAATTCTGTAGATCACTTTAGGTAGTATGGACATTTTAACAATATTGATTATACCAATCCATGAGCATGGTAGGGTTTTCCACCTATTTACCTCTTCTACAGTTTCTTTTCTTAGTGTTTCATATTTCTCCCTATATAGGTCTATCACCTCCTTCATTAAATATATTCCTAAATATTTAATTTTCTTTGATGCTACTGTGAAAGGTGTTGCATCTTTGATTTGATTTTTGGCTTGACTGTTATTGGCTTATATGAATGTCACTGATTTGTGTGCATTAATTTTGTATCCTGAGACTTTACTGAATTCATTTATCAATTCCAGGAGTCTCTTGGTTGAATCCTTGGGATTTCGTAGATGTAATATCATATCATCAGCAAAGAGTGAGAGTTTGACCTCTTCTGCCCCCATTTGGACACACTTAATTCCTCTCTCTTATCTGATTGCTCTGGCCAGGACTTCCAGCACTATGTTGAATAGAAGTGGAGATAGCGGGCAACCTTGTCTGGTTCCAGTTCTAAGTGGAATGCTTTCAATTTTTCTCCATTCAGTATGATATTGGCTGTGGGTTTATGGTATATGGCTTTAATAATTTTAAGGTATGTCCCATGTATACCTATTTTGTTAAGAGTTTTTATCATAAAAGTGTGCTGGATTTTGTTAAATGCTTTTTCCATATCTATTGAGAGAAGCATATGGTCTTTGTTCTTTCTTTTATTTATGTGGTGAATTACATTTATAGATTTGCATATGTTGAATGAACCTTGGATCTCTGAGATAAACCCCACCTGGTCATGATGAATTATTTTTTTGATGTGCTGTTGGATTTGGTTTGCTAAGATTTTGTTGAGGAATTTTGCATCTATTTCATGAGGGATACTGGTCTATAGTTTTCTTTTTTCATTGTGTCCTTTCCTGTCATTGGTATCAAGGTGATATTGGCTTTGTAGAATGAGTTAGGGAGGATACCATCCTGCTCAATGTTGTGGAATAATTTCTGCAATATAGAGATGAGTTGTTTTTTTTTTTGTAAGTTTGGTAAAATTCAGGTGTGAACCCTTCTGGTCCAGGACTTTTTTTTTTGGAAGATTTTTAATTGCTGCTTCAATTTCTGTGCTTGATATTGGTCTGTTGAGGAATTCTGTTTCTTCCTGATTGAGCCTAGGAAGGTTGTGTGTTTCTAAGTATTTGTGCATTTCCTCCACATTTTGTAGTTTTTGGACATACAGGTTTTTATAGTATTCAAAGATACTGTTTTGTATTTCTGTGATGTCTGTAGTGACCTCTCCTTTTTCATCTCTAATTGAGTTTATTAGAGTCCTTTCCTTTCTACTTATTGTCAATCTAGGAAGAGGGCTGTAAAATTTGTTTATCTTTTCAAAAAACCAACTTTTGATTTTATTAATCTTCTGTATAGTTCTTTTGTTCTCAGTTTCATTTAGTTCTGCTGTGATCTCAGTTATTTCTTTTCTTCTGCTAGGTTTAGGATTGATTTAGTCTTCCTTTTCCAGTTCCTTGAGATGGTTTATTAGTTTGTTGATTTGTGAGCTTTCTGTCTTTTGGATGTGAACATTTAATGCTATTAGTTTTCTTCTCAGGAATGCTTTTGCTGTATCCCA
>RJWJ010038247.1:0-15099 GCA_004363605.1 Indri indri
TGTTACATGTGGTGTCCTTATGGCAGACTGAGGTGGTTGCCCACTTGACAGCAATTTCCCCTTATTTCTTGCTCACAGAGCCCAAGTTGGTGCAGGCATAAGGCAGAAATATGCTCCAGATGGCGGGCTCTTTCCTCCACTGGTTTCCCTTTCCTTTTGCTGTGATTGATTTAAGAATGCACATGTAGTAGGCATACAAATCTGACCAATCAGACTGAGGGTGGTCTAACTTCGGGATCATTTATCTTCCTAATAAGATGAGATGAATACATGAAGAAGAAAATCTGTACTTTTCTGATTTTGGATGGGTTCACAGGTGGATGTGAGGTTTGGAATTGCAGCAGCCATTATGTGACCGTGAAGAATTTTTTTAAAAAAACATAAATCCACAAGGTCTGGGAGAACAAGAGAGGAGGCAATAGCAAGAAATATTAAAATAGATGGATGAGGAGTAACTGATGACAGACCCAAGAAACTTGAATTCTAAGCTGGTAGTAAGAAAAACTGAGAACCAACTTGATCAGCACTTCAGAATCCTCCCGGGTCTTAGGAAATGGCAGCATCTGGGACCTCTGGAACTGGAGGTGGAAGAAGATGATAAAATAAAAAGGCAGCAGTTAATGCCCTGGAACCCTTGCCTCATTCCACACATTTAGATCAATGCTTCTTTCCCATATCAGCAAAATATTTATGGTTTATTTACTGAAAAAAGCAAAATAGAGTTTTCTAGACTTGAGGATAGTTGAGCTAATGGACACTGTACAGAAATCAGGAGTATTAAGAAACTGCATGTTCACTGTAGGCTGAATGCTGAGACCCTCACCCTGTTATCTCACTTGGCTCCCAAAACATTGGCAACCAGACCTTAATCCTCTCGGTGGGTAATTGGAACACTTTCTGAGTAATCTAACAGTTCAAGAGGAAAGACCAAAAGATACAGACATAGGGATGGGAGAGAATCACTCAGGACATCTACGGTGGGGCTCCCGAGCGAACAAGCTCCACCCACACTCAGAACTACAAGTTGTCTTTACTTTCTTTCTCTGAATCAGAGAAAGCCAAGTAAGAATTTCCAATCAGCTGAGGGAAGCCCCTAGCATAGACACTGGAAACCAAAAAAACCGAAGGGGGGAAAGTGAAGCAACTTGAAGGACACAGAAACTATAGAAGAAAACTTCAAAAAAGACTCTAACATTCTCAGAGAGAAAAGATAATATTTTGCTTCCATAAAACAAGAAACAGAAATAAATGCTATTTTAAAAGTATAATCTGGCTGGGTGTAGTGGCTCATGCCTGTAATTCCAGCACTTTGACAGACCAAGGCAGGTGGATTGCTTGAGGCCAGGAGTTTGAGACCAGCCTGGGCAACACAGCGAGACCCTGTCTCTACAAAAAAAAAAATAGAAAAATCAGTCATACATGGTGGTGCATGTCTGTAGTCCTTGCTACTCAGGAGGCTGAGGCGGGAGGATTGCTTAAGCCCAGGAATTTGGCATAGCAGTGAGCTATGATGACGCCATTGCACTCTAACCTGGGGAGAACAAGACTGTCTCTCAAAAAAAAAAAAAAAAAAAAAAAGAATAGTATAATCTGAGCGTAAAAATGAGCACTTGAAATTTTAAGATACTAACAGAATTTAAAACTCAAAATAAGGGTTGGAAGATAAATTTGTACAAATCTCCCAAAAGTAGAGCAAAAAGACAAAGCAAAGGGAAATAGCAAAATACAATTTTAAAATTAGAGGACTAGACCAGGAAGTCCAACATCCAGATAACAGGAGTTCCAGAAAGACAAATCAGAGAAAATAAACAGAAGAAAATAATCGATCCAGAAAAATGTCCCAGAACTGCAGGGCATGAGTCACCAGGTTAAAAGGACTCTCTGGGAGCCACACAACATGAATGAAAACAGAACCACTCATGAAACATCAATGTGGAATTTCAGAACCCTAAGGCACAAAGAGATTATTCTACTAGTTCCCTGAGAGGTCGTCTATAAAGTATCAGGAATTGGGCTGGGCTAAATGGCTCAGGCCTGTTGTCCTAGCACTCTGGGAGGCTGAGGCAGGAGGATCACTTGAGGTCAGGAGTTCGAGACCAGCCTGAGCAAGAGTAAGATCCCCGTCTCTACTAAAAAAATAGAAAAAAAGTTAGCCAGGCAGCTAAAAATAGCAAAAAATTAGGGCATGGTGGCACATGCCTGTAGTCCCAGCTACTCAGGAGGCTGAGGCAGGAGGATCACTTGAACCCAGGAGTTCGAGGTTGCTGTGAGCTAGGCTGATGCCATGGCACTCTAGCCTGGCAACCGAGTGAGACTCTGTTAAAAAAAAAAAAAAAAAGAAACAAACAAAAAGTGTTAGGAATCAAAATGGCTTCAGATTTCTCAACAGCCACGCTAAAAGCAAAAAGACTCAGTCAGGATTTGACTGGGAAAACAGATGCCACTCTGGGTACAGAAACAGGAAGAGCTTTAACAGAGGGAATCAGAGGCTCATAGAACTAAGGGTTGAGGATGTGTTGGTCAGGAGAGCAGCCAGTAGAAGTAAGTGATACACAGGACCTCACCTGCAAGCCGTGGAACATCTCAGCAATCCAAGGCTTCAATCCCAGCTGCCGGCACCACCAAAGCAAGAAAGTCTCGAGAGCTCGCCTTCGGCCCGTGTGTCTGCCTACAGCTGCCCCTGGAGAATAATGGTTTATTCTTCTTTTCTGCTTTCCTTCTCACACAAGGGCCTCTCATTGGCAGACTCCAACACAGAATCATATGAACAAGGGGATTCTGGTACTGTTTTCTCCTCTTTAACGCAGAAGCGACTCTAGAAGAGATAATGGAGATACCAAGTCAGACAACAGAAAATCCAGTACAATGACAGTGAAATGGTGCCTTCAAAATTTTGAAGGCAAGTAACTTCCAGCTGGAATTGTATTCTCAGCTAAGCTGTAAATCAAGTATAAACATAAAATTACTTCCATGTACCCACTCTCAAAAAGTTCCAAGAAGGAATCGTGAGCCAATTAAATCTCGGCCTGGAAGCCAGAGACAATTGAAGTCAGAGGTTAGAAGCATGAGGTGTATGTGGTACTCCAGAAGTTCTGTGCTGGCCTGGAAGAAAGCAAAAATCCACGTTGTGAACCGTCTGCAGGAGCCACATGACAAGGAACTGCACGCAGCCTGAAGTTGCTGAGGGTAGTCCCCAGCTGACCACTAGAAGGGAAATGAAGACCTCAGTCCCACAACCACGAGAAAATGTATTGCTGCCAATGACCTGTAAGCTCAGAAGAGGGCCCTGTGAAAACCAAGAACCACGACCCTGGCCAACATCTTAGTTTCAGCCCGGTAAGACCCCGAGCAGAATATCCAGCCGTGCTGTGAAACTTTGAGATAATAAATTTGTGGGTTTTTTTGAAAAAAGAAGTTCCAAGATGATTGGCTCTATCAAAATAAGAACAAAGCAAGAAAGAGTAAGAATTAAGAGTAAAGAGGAAGAAATGAGATGCAGGAAAGGGGCAATCCAACACAGGAGAGAACTGAGGATGTACCCCACTGACATCTTGATTTCAGCCTTACGAGGCCTTGAGCAGAGAAGCCAGCTAACATGTGCCAAACTGCTAACCTGTGGAAACTATGAGATAATAAATGTGTGTTGTTTTAAGCTGCTGCATTTGTGATAATTT
Source organism: Indri indri (assembly GCA_004363605.1). NCBI lineage: Eukaryota > Metazoa > Chordata > Mammalia > Primates > Indriidae > Indri > Indri indri. The sequence goes on from RJWJ010038247.1 coordinate 3,675, forward strand.
GTTATATGGTAATAGAAAACTACACCCCACCATGGCCTGCCATCTGAATGAACTGAGGAAATTCACTTCACCCCATAGAAGGGGTCTTTTTAAATTTCCTCTTGCAAGTAGGTGAGAAGCCATGGAGAGCTTGAAACCTGCAAGTAGAGAGCCTCCCACTCCTTGTCTATATTTCTGCAGATGTCCATTACCTGACCCCAAACTACAGCCCCGTTAGATGTCCCAACTGCGGTGTAGCCTGTGTTTCCCAGAACTCATGCTTGACCCTGACCCCTGACTTCCCAAAAGGGGCTCTTGCATTCTCTCAGGAATGCTGAAGTTAAACTTGACCCAGAGATTTGTTCAGCTTATTTTTTGAGAGCCTGCCGCAATGGTTGTGCCTGACACCCAGTTGTCAAAAATAAACAATATAGTATTTAAGGATACATATAGGTGGTAAAAGTATAAAGCAAAACAAGGAATAATTATCCAAAAAAAAAAAAAAAAATCAGGAGAGTGGTTACCTCTCAAGAAGGAGGAAGAAGAAGATGATTGAAACAGAGTACATGGAGGACCTATAAGTCACTGGCAATGTTGTACTTGCTCACCTAGGTAGCAGGTACACAGTGTTCATTTTACCATTATTCTTTAAACTCTGCATATTTTTATGCAGTCTTCTGTGTATAGTATAACATAGAAATGCTTAACAAAAGATAGTGTTATTGTAAAATGAAGACACGTAAGACATGAAACTACAAATTACAATTTCATCCTGACTGCTTTGCACTTGAGTTTCTTTCCTTAGAACTTACTAGAGTGTTAAAAGTTTCATAGGAAATAGTCTCTGAAAATGAGGAACCCTTTAGAGTTTCCATCGGTGGGGAAAATATGGACTATTTGATAAACAATATTAGATGCGATTCATACCTCAAACCTTACAGCAAATAAATTCCAGATGGATCAAGATTTATATGTGAAAAATTGAAAACTAGAAAGTAAGAGAAGAAGATATAGGAGAATTATAATCTGGGAGAGCCTTTCTAAGCATGATACAAAATATAGAAGCTATAAAAGGAAAGAAGCAAAATATAAATACATTTTTTAAATTCTGCTTAGTAACAACACCATAAACAAACTGAAAAGACGTGAAAAACTTGGGAACAACTATTTGCATTCCTACAGATTGATAAGAAAAAGAACAATAATTCACTGAAAAAAATGGGCAAAGGATATGAACAGACAGCTCTTAGGAAAGAAATTTCAAATGGCTTTTAAACATATGAAAATATGTTCTGTCTTCTCTGTAAGAAGGGAAATGCAAATTAAAACTACCAGATTGGCACAGATAAAAATTTTGATAACACCATGTGGATGAAGGTTAGAGAAACAGATGCTCTCACATATTGCTGGTGGGAGTGTAAACTGGCTCAACCCCTGTGGAAAACAACTTGACGATATCTATCGAAATCTAAAACGCGTGTTTTGGCAGGCACCATGAGTTGTGTACCCCAAAATCATCCCTCCATATTCCTTGCTAACAGAATCCAATTGCTCAGGTGGCAATGTGCCAAGCCCCAAGTAATGAATTTATGTGTTGGTTCATTCACATTTATTAAGCACTTACTGTGTATTAGGTATTGTTCTGGGCTCAGTGAAGGAAGCAAACTAAATCCCAGCCTCCCTGACAATCCTGTATCTACTGATGGAGATACCAGAGCAAATGGCCACAGTTTTTTTTTTTTAAGGGATGGATCTCACGTGCTGCCCAGGCTGGAATGCAGTGGCCACTCACAGGCACAGTCCCACTACTGATCAGCATCGGAGTTTTGACCTGCTCCATTTCTGACCTGGGTCGCTTCACCCCTCCTTAGGCAACCTGGTTGTCCCCCGCTCTTGGGAGGGTCATAGTATTGATGCCAAACTTAACTTGGATACACGAACAGCATAGTGCTCTACAGCCCAGAATGCCTGGGCTCAAGTGATCCTCCTGCCTCAGCCTCCCAGGTAGCTGGGACTATAGGCATGGGCGACTGCACCTGGCAACAGTGGTATTTTGACACATATTTCAAATAATAAATGACCATATAATTTTTCATTCAACTTGGGACACTTTTGAGTGTGAATGGAGTGCTACTATAAATACATTGGGACAGCAGGCACAAATTGGGATTGTCCCAAGCAAAGTGGGAAATATGGTCACCCTTAGTAATCCTAAAATGATGGTGATGTCAATACTGTCTCAGTTGCTTTTCTAAACGATGCCCTTCCATTCTAAAATGACTCTACCAGGAAACTGGAAGAAAATTGGTGCCCAAACTAGCTCTGGAGAAAATACCAATGAAGATAAACATGAAAAAATGCTCACCCTCTTTAATAATGAGGAAAATTGGATTAAATCAATAATAAGATGCCTTGGAAAGATTTGAAAGGTGGAAGGATGTGGTCAAAATGCTTTCAAAACATGTGCAACTTTGATTTGAAATTGTAATCAGTATAAAATTTTCTGGACATATCTCCTGACATATTAGATAAAAATGATTAAAACATTGTGGAATTCATGAAAAACAGTATTATATTAATAGATTTAAGTTCTTAAAACAGCACAAAACACTAGAATACAAAAAACTGATATTGGAATCACTACCCCGTCCCTTTTGCCTGATAATAACTTTCCCAGCCTCATTGTGAACCAATAGTGGTCAATGAAACAGGGAAACAACTACCGGAATTCTTTTGGGCAGGGCTTCTTCTGTTCAAAGGGGGCAAATCCAAAAGGAAAGTTTGCTGGAGCTGCCTCTTCCCTCATGCTCTAGCCTCGAAAGTGGCCGTGATGCCTGCACAGCTATCTCGTAACCATGAAGTGACAATCATGAAAAAGAAAAGTCAGTTTGCTAAAAGTTGCAGACAAGAAAGGCCCAGCAGAAAGAAGAAAGAACTCAAGAGACTTTGATGGCCTTGTTGAGCTGCCTGACCAATTCTGACATCACCCAAGAGAACTGTAGCTGTGACTTAGGGATGGGAGACTTTCTTTTGTATACATTTTGGTACTTTTTGAATTTTGTTCTATGTGCATGAATCACCTATTCAAATAAAGGTGTATGCCTGAGATCCTATCAATCAAATCCATAAACCAAAATCATCTACTTTTTCTTTCTTTTTTTTTTTTTTTGATACAGAGTCTTGCTCTGTTACCCAGGCTAGAGTGCAGTGGCGTTGTAGTAGGTCTTTGCAACCTCAAACTCCTGGGCTCAAGTGAGGAGTAGCTGGGACTACAGGCGCGCGCCATCATGTCCAGCTAATTTTTCTATGTTTTGTAGACGCTGGGTCTCGCTCTTGCACAGGCTGGTCTCCAACTCCTGGCCTCAAGCAATCCTCCTGGATGGGTCTTCCAAAGTGCTAGGATTACAGGTGTGAGCCACTGCAACCAGCCTTTCATCTACTTTTTTAAGTGGAAATGTAACTTTAAAAAACACTCAGTTGGTGGGGGGGCGCGAAAAAACCCCCACAGTTTGATGAAAAATGCAATACAACGAGGTATATTATAGACAAAAGAGGCCTTCAGTATCACCTCTCACATACTGATAAATCTCAAGGTATTCGGACCCCTTTCGCTTATTTGCAATTAATCCAAAGTATTGATTTATGTTGTGCTTACAGAACAAAACTTGACTTTCTTAGTTTTACAACCCAGAAAGCAGTGCCAAATGCCTTGAGAATTGACTTACTTACTATTAGATTTTTTTTAAATACTTGCAGCCCAGATGCTGCTTTTAACTTTTTTTTAAAAAACTCAGCATCCACACTTATAGGGTCAGATTACGTTTCAAAGACTAAGCCTGCCTGGCTTGCGGGTGTGTGATTGCTTCCTCCAAGATTCCAAACATTCAGCTCCAGGCATCGCCAGGCAGAGCGCTGCGTGAAAATGGCTGTGATCTTTGTGCGCTGTGTCTGGTTGCGCTGTGTCTGGTTATGCCTCCCTGGGACACCAGAGGGCGCGAGGAGGTCCGGCACTTGTTTTTCTTCAAATCTCAAATCAAAATCCGTGCGGAGAACAACAAAAGATCCGGAACACAGGGGCTTTGAGACAAAGGGACCAGGGGGAAAAGGCTGCACGCCCTGTTTCACCGGAGCTGAATTTGCTTCCTCACCGCCCTCACCCTCCAATCCCCTCCTCCTGGCCTTTCAGGAACTAGAAATAAACAACTTCAGCTGCAAAATAATGAAATCTTCGGCTAACAAAGAAAACCAGACTAGAATACATTAATCAGAGACGGCTAGAGAAGACCGTTTCAAGTGTGCATTGGAGCCATTTGCTTTGCCTCATATTAGTAAATTTTTTTAAAAGAATTTTTATTGTTTGCTTTTCTGAGCTCAAGAATAATATATGCACATAGTAGAAAATTTAGAAAATACAGAAAAGCAAAAAGAACAGATTATCAGTACACTCTAACACAGATGTAACTATTTTTAATATTTTCACCTATTTCTTTCTAGATTTTTTTCAATATTTTTAAATGCACAGAAAAAATAGACTTCTGCATGCCATTTTATGCTGGCTTTGTTCTTATTAACTAGATCAACTTCGTTTTTATCTCTTTTTTTTTTTTTTTTTTTCCTTTTTTGCAGAGGCAGGGTCTCGCTTTTGCTCAGGCTGATCTCCAACTCCTGACCTCAAGCGATCCTCCCAGAGTGCTAGGATTTATCGGTAAATTCTGATAACAAACTTTGTAATCACATGTGTTAATCACAGGTAAGAGAATAAAAATTGCTACAGGCAGCTTTTTTCCAAAGATAGCAGCAACTTGAATGCCAAACCTGAGTCACACATTTGAAGCAAGAGATTTTCTATTGCTTTGAGTTTAGCAGAGGAAACAAGACCAAAGAAAAGAAGTAAAAACTATTCCATCTTTAACAGGCAGAATGAATTTGTCCTTTCCAGCAGCCTGAGTACTGACCCCCAAAAGGCCAGGGCAGAGTGTGGGTCACTAGAACCCTCTGTTCCTCCCACTGGGGCTAGTGTTTGCCTTAAGGCCAGACAGGTCAGCAGGTGGTCAATGAGGCAGGAAAAATGTCAGGAACAGAGAGGTCACTGATCTCCCACTGGCTTGGGGCCAGTAAACTTAGACCAGCCTGGGCAGATAGCCATAAGGAAAGTGATGGCAAGATCTGAGGCCCTGGAAGCCTCCAGTGGACACCTACCCCCTGAGCCTGCAGATTCCCTTACATTACAGCTACAGATAAAGGAAAGAGTGTTGATGTTCTGGCCACAAGAATCTAGTTAAATCACTGGAGCCCTCTGGGCCTCAGTCTCCTTATCTGTATAATAAAAGGGTCAAAAAGATGTGTAAGGTTTCTGCCAGCTCCTCAAAGTCTATGATTTTTAACTTTCCCCAACCGTGCACTACAATGAAAGGTGAAGACTTTCCTGCCTCTCGCCACCCTAGTCCTGGAAGCAGCGGGTCCCCATTGCTACTTGCTGTTTCCCAAACCCCCACATGCTCTTTCATAAGCTCTGAGCCTTTATGTTAGTGTCTCCCTCTTCCCTGAGTGCTGGGAAACGTTTCCTACTTTCTCTTTCAAAGTTCTTCATCCTCCTTTAGGGCCCATCTAAAAAGCAGGTCTTCTTCAACCTCTCCAGTCCCTCCTTCTCTGTGATTCCATAGTATTTTGCACATGCTTCCATCACTCTCTACCTTTGTGGCTTTAACCTTCCTCTTCCTCAGTGTCCTCACTGTAAAAAGGAGAGAACCATTATACTAAACTCATGGGATTTAAATAAGGATTAAATTGTGTTTAACAAAAATTATAGGAGGCCATTGGTTTGGACAGAGCTCCTGCACTAGGCCCAAAAGACCAAACCAAAATGGAATCACTCATGCTAAAGTTCCACATCACCAAGCCAAAACTAAGTTGTTTTTCTGAGCTTCCAAGAAACCAGGAGAGTGAATGATGATAGCCAAATACCCAAAAAAAAGCCAGTTTTAGCCAGAATGATAAAGAAGTCCCTTCTGCTTTAACCTTTACAAAGAAAGTAACTTTAAACAACCAATCCACTTTTTGTTCTCTGTTTCTGCTTTCCTCAGCCCTTTTCTGCCTATAAAGCCAACCTCCTCTGCTCAGGTCATTGGAACTCTCATTCTATTATATTTTTATGGAAAGAGCTATTGCCTGATTTTAGAATGGCAAATAAAAGCCAATTAAGATCTTTAAGCTAAACTTGTAATTTTGTATTTTGACAACAGTTGATATTACGTAAAGCACTATAAACTATGCCTTATCTATAGCACTTACCAAATAGTATTCTACCAGTTAGAGGGTCCACCTCCCCCAAGAAATTTGAGTTCCTTGAGGGCAGGAAATGAGTCTTCCTCATTTTCTGTCCCCACTGCCTAGCCCTATGCCTGGCACAAAGGATAAATCAATAAAGATTTATTTTTTTAAATGAGGAGGGAAAGAGAAGACTGAAGTGCTGATTGAACTGGAGGGGGACAGATTTTGCCTCTCAGTTTTAACTTTACATTATTGTTTAAATAAATTAGGCTGAGCAATAATGAAGTATGAGCATCCTCAATAGTTTTTTTCCCCCCTCTTAATAATCTAAACATGTAACCCTCTAAGTCTGTCCTCCAAGCCCAAATCATAAATATTCACCTTTGAATTTTATTGTTTATGGAGGGCAAGTTCCCATAACTATTTGGAAAATCTGGGGTTTAATAGATATAAATATTGTTTCTGTCAATGAATGATTATAGAATCCAAAAACTACCCAAGTACAATTTGGGTAGGCTCTTCAATTATGGGGGAAGAAGGAAGGGAAGAAGAAAAGTTTCATAGTGAGCTGGTCAAAGTTCTCGTTTACATTCTCTTCAAAGGTTGAGTTGAGGATGTGAGAATAATAGAGAAGAAAAAAAAGGAAGAAACACAAGAAAGAAAAACCAAGTCTCCTAAGCTCTATTTAAAACCTTTTCATAGTTTCCCATTACTCCTAAGGTAAAAACAAAGGTCCTTCAAGAGCCTGAAAAGACAAGACTCAGCTAAGGAGAAAATGTTTCCAAAAATACATATCTAATAAGGAACCTGGGGCTGGGCGCAGTGGCTCATGCCTGTGATCCTAGCACTTTGGGAGGCCAAGGCAGGAAGATCACTTGAAGCCAGGAGTTAGAGACTAGCCTGTGCAAAATAGCAAGACCCCCTCTACAAAAAAAATTTTTAAAAACCTGGTGATCAGCCAGGCACAGTGGTACATGCCTGTAGTCCCAGCTACTCATGAGGCTGAGGCGAGAGGATTGCTTGAGTCCAAGAGTTCTGGGATGCAGTGCTTTATGCCAGGTGTCTGCACAGAGTTCAGCATCAATATGGTTACCTCCAGGCATCAGGGGACCACCAGGTTGCCTAAGAAGGGGTGAACCAACCCAGGTGGGAAATAGAGCAGGTCAAAACTCTGGTACTAATCAGTAGTGGGATGCCACCTGTGAAAAGCCACTGCACTCCAGCCTGGGCAACCTAGCACAACCCGGTCTCTAAAAAGCAAAACAGAACAGAACCCAAAAACAAAAACAAAAACAAAAAAAATTTCTAGTAATCAATATATAAAGAACTTTCAAAGCTCAATAAGAAGAAAACAACCCAATTAAAATGGGCAAAAGATTTGGATGCTTAAATAAGTCCATGAAAAGATGTTCGACATTATTAATCCTCAGGGAAAGGCATATTAAAACCATAATGGGAGCCCGCTGTACACCTATTTTAAATAATGGCTCAAATCAAAAATCCTTACAATACCAAGTCCTAGCAAAAGGTCCTCTTGGTGCAACGGTAGCACGTCTGACTGCAACTCCTAGTAAAGATGTGAAACAACAAGAACTCTCATGCATTTTTAGTGAGAAAGCAAAATGTTATAGCCAGGTAGGAAAAGTGTAGCAATTTCTTACAAAGATAAACATAGATTTACCCTAATACCCAGCAACCCCATTCCTAGGCATTGACCCAAGAGAAATGAAGACATATGTCCACAGAAAAACCTGTACACTTAGGTTTATAAGCTGTATTTATAATCATCAAAAACTGGAAACAACCCAAATGTCCATCAACTGGTATATGGATAAACAAATAAACATCCATACAATGGAATACTAATCAGCAATTTAAAAAAAAAAAAACTAGCAACATCATGGATGACTCTCAAAAGCAATGGGCTAAGTGACAGAAGCCATATTCAAAAGGTTCCATACTGCATGATTCTATTCATATGACATTCTGGAAATGGAAATCAGACCACTGTTTGCCTGGGGATGGAGGGAGGGTATTGACCACAAAGGGACATAAGGGAACTTTGTGATGAAAGTGACGAGAGGATGGATGTAGTCTATATCTTGACTATGGTCAAAATTCATAGAATGGTATGCCTGAAAAGAGCGAATTTTACTGGTATGCAAATTATACCTCAATAAACTCTAAAGATAGCAAATAGCTAGGGAGGTAGGTGGGGATAGATAAGAAGAAAGGAATAAGAGGCTCCCCCAAAATTCTCAACACAGCCTAGACCCTGCTTTGTCCTACTCCCATCAGCCTGTCGAGCCCCATCTCCTCACTCTCTCTGCACTTCTGACGCTTCAGCCTTCTTACAAACGCTCTGCTCACCAGGTTTCCTCTGGTCCTATAACCTTTGTACATCCAGTTCCACCTACCTAGGAAGCTCTTTCCGCAACTTAAGCTTCTCCATCTTCTTAGTAACTGTCACGGTTTCACTTCTACATTTTGTTTTGTTATTCTTTTACTAGTGATTTGTTATTCTATTATTAGCTTTCACTAAAATGAAAGCTCCTCAAGATCGAAGGTCAGTCTTTGTTCATCGCGGTATCTCCAGAACCCAGTACTGTGTTTGACCTACACGATGAGTACTCAACTATTGTATTCAATTGACTTCTCCATGTCTCAACCTTAACACCCAAAACTGAATTGCTGATCATCCCCGCAGACCACTGCTCCACATGCCAGGCTGCCATGGTGCACGATTCCAAGGAGTGCCATCCGCAGTGCGGTCTCTGGGTGGCGTCCTGCTTCCTCCCCAGTCGTGCCCTTCGCACAATTGTGGATGTGAAGGGTGCCCTCTGAAGTGGTGCATTATCACTCTTCTGCACCTCAGTGATGGCAACTGCAGCCTTCCAGTTGCTCAGGCCAAAAATTTTGGAGGCATCTTTGATTCCTCTTTTTCTCTCATATTTCACATCCGTTCTATTGGGAAATTCTATGGGCTCAACCTTCAAAATCTATCAGCACCTTTTACCTTCTCTACCAACTCCACTCTGGCCTGAACCACTATCATTTCCTTCGTGGATTATTGTAATAGACTTCACAGGTCTCCTTGCTTCTGCTCTTGCCCCCTACAATCTACTCTCAACCCAATAGCCAAAGACCCTTCAAAACATAAGTCAGACCATATCACTACTTTGTTCACAATCCTGCAGTTCTCATGGAGGAAGAGAGTAGAAGGATGGTTACCAGAGGCTGGGAAAGGGTTGGGGGTGTGGGGGTTGGTGATGAAGAGAGGCCAGCTAATAGTTACGAACACACTGCTAGAAGGAATAAGTTCTAGTGTTCAACAGCACTAGGGTGACAGTAGGGTGACATAGTTAACAATAATTTACTGTCGAGACAGAGTTCTGCTAGTCTGGCTAGAGTGCAATGGTATCATCACAGCTCACCGCAGCCTCCAACTCCTGTGCTCAAGGGATCTTCCTGCCTCAGCCTCCCCAATAGCTGGGACTGTAGGCACATGCCACTATGCCCAGCTAATTTTTTTTTCCTCTATTTTTTTTTCTACTTTTGGTAGATGCAGAGTCTCAAACTCCTGACCTCAGGCTATCCTCCTGCCTCGGCCTCCCAGAGTGCTAGGATTGCAAGCATGAACCACCATGCCTGGCCTCTATTTCTGCTGTTATCACTGCCTAACATACTCATCTATTCATTTATTATATTCATTGTTTATTGTCTTTCTTTTGTGAGAATAAAAGTTCTACAAGAACGAGATTTATCCACTAAACCTCCTTACACATCTAAAACAATGTCTAGTACATTTTAGGTTCAATAAGTCAATGAAGACAGGTGCCATGGCTCGCGTCTGCAATCCCAGCTACTTGGGAGGCCGAGGCGGGAGGATGGCTCGAGCCCAGGAGTTTGAGAATAGTCTGGGCAACATAGGGGGACCCCATTGCAATTTTTTTAAAAAAGTGAATGAATAACTACAGTGACTGCCAAATAATCAGAGATTAGCAAATATTAATATAGGAACAAGTGTGACACATGTTGATACTATTTATAAAGTTTTTCTCTCCATAGCATATATTTATTTGTGTGTGTGTGTATACGTATGAAACTGTGCAGCAGGGTGAAAATGAAACAGGATTTACGTCAGAAGTTGGGCGATTCTGGCCTTTCACCACTTGCTATCTGTGTGACCTTGCACAAGATTCTCTTTACCCTCCTGGAAAATAGAAAATACTTGCCCGCTTGACCTCACAGGGACGTTGAGCAAATGAAATGAAAGTGAATCATTTTACAAGATGCGATAAGCGATATAGTTCTTTAGGAAGAGCAAGATTTGAAACTTTCAATAACACCGAATGCCATCAAGCCATTTACCTCCAAAGAGAGATCTGTGTCCTCTAGACCGCCAGGCAGATTTTAACCTTTGCTTTCTCCCCATGCTGACAGCGAGGAATCTCTGAGCTCCCTTACCCTGTTCAGGATAATTGCCCTCTCTTTTCCTTTCCATTTGAGGAAGGTGGACAGCAGGTGCTTGCTGAGTTCCCTGCTCCCTGATCTCCGCTGATTCAGGCTGCTTCTTAGTTTCCCCAGGGAAGAAAAAAAGGAGCAGGGGCAACACGTGTATGTGAACACTGGCTTAGCTTGACCAGAGCTTCAGTGGAGAGGATGTTGTCTCTTCTGGAGGGACAAAGATTAAGCTGCTTCTCCCACAGTGTGGAACAGGGGGCAAACACGATTCAGGACACCTGGGTTCCCGCTGCCCTGCAACTCTACCAACAGAGAGACCTGGGGCAAGTCCCTTAAATCTTACCAGTTAAAGGACATCATCATAGTTATCACAGTGCCCTCTGAACCTCACAAGACTTATTGGAGGGTCAGAGTGGAAAGAGGCCCCAGGACAACAACAGGTTTTTTGAGGCTTTGGTGTATTTAAGAGTAAAAAAAAAGAAAAGAAAATAGGCCTCAGAAATTGCCATTTGTTTACAATCTGCATTAAACAAATATCCCTTCCATCAGGTGAAAAATACCATGTGATCCATGATCTATAAAAGTACATTCATTCATAGCACACTACAAACAAGGGATTCCTTAAGTTCTGTAATGAAACCCTTTCAACCATGTCAGTTGATCTGTGGGTATATGTATTACTAGTTAGAGACAAAGTCAAAAATTTACAGGT
>RJWJ010038248.1:0-15099 GCA_004363605.1 Indri indri
AGAAGCTTCTAATAAAAATTGAGCAAAGTATTAATTCCTAAGCATTTTCTTTCCTTTAACCTTGTTTGTTATGCTGCCTGTCTGGAGCAGATGGTGGGATGAATGGTACCTTCTCACAATGTTAACAGTCATTATCACTGTGTCATTTGAAGTGTTGCTTTCATCCCGTTTATTTCTCTTTTTCTTTCATGTGCACCACAAATCCCTGATATTCTTTTATGCTTTTTTTTTTTTTTAGTGGGTATGGAAATCCTTCTTGATGTGGAAGGAAAGAAAAGTAATAATGAGCCCGTGATGCATGAGATGACTAATGAAGTGTTAAACTCAACTGCCTTCCTTAAAATTCTAGAGGCATGAAATGTGTATTTTTCTCATCAGTACTCATACCAGTGGGATTACAGCTTTTAAAAATTAAGATACTCATGTCAACCTTCCGTTGTATGCCACTTAAAGAAACAATCATTACGATATATATTCTGTGACTTGTATTGCACATAAAATGTAAAAGTAATTAATTTAGTTAAATGTAACTGAATCAATGCTGACTTGTAAATAAAATTGTTAATCAATGGATGATTCTTTAGGCTTTCACTAACCTGTAAAGTCAGTTTTTGAAAGAGCAGTATTAGGCACTGCACCTTCTATTCTTATGTATTTTTCCTTCTCTTCAGTTCTGTTAGAAAATCTGACGAGTGATCAATGTATAAGATCCACTGCTAGCAAAATTTACATTTTCTTTTGTGGTAGAATATTCTGAAAAATAGCAGATCTGATATGCAATGTCAGTTTAAAGGGAAAATGCAGTCAATTTCGGAAGAAATGTTCAATGCGCAGGACTGAAATGTGTGTGCTGGGAAGCATAAAGGAGAGTAGACAAAAGAGAACATACCCCATCATCAAAAGGAATAAGACAGATGAGAACACATTGTGCATGTAAGAATTGTTTCCTCTCCTAAGCAAATTGAAAATTCACAAATCCTATCATTTAACTTTCCTTCTGATTTTTAGCCTACGGATGATATGGCTAAGTAGTTTTGGATATAAATTTTTCTGAATATCAGTAATATTCATTACTGTCATTCACAGATGATTATGCTATTTTTAATTTAATATATGGAATTCTAAAACGTAAGTCTATGTATCCTTTTAAATATAAGAAACTTTATTATGAAAATTATTGTCTGTGAATCTTTATGCTAAATTTGCAAACACTCAGTGAAGCATAATTTTTTAAAGTATTGTTATAAAATTCCAAACAATAAATCACAGTAAATGCTACAAGTTGGGAAAGCATAGTTTATGTCTTCTGTATAATTAGCATCCATAGTAGTTTTGCAAGCTAGGTGTGCTGCGTACAGGATGCAATGAGATACACAGTGGATTTTTCAAAATCCATACAAAGTATTAAAAATGCCAAGACTGAATTTCAGTTTTTAAAAAATCCATTTACACAAGTGGTATAACTGCTTCACAAAGCAAATTTAAACGTAAGTAATTTATTCTTTAAAAATGAGTAAGAGCATAATTGAAGCCACGATTCATTGCATTGATTGATTTTTATCTTTGAAAGATTCTCTAATAGAAAATATGAAAACTTTGTAGTGAATTACATTTTGATAAGTACATTAGAAATGAATAATGACTGTGAAAAAATGCATGTAGATTTTTATTATCTTCAAAATCAAGCACATTAAGGCAAATTAGGGATTGTCTACTGATTTAAATGCTATGAAGCATTTAACTTGAACAATCAACCTATATTCAGAAACAGGTAAAAATTCTAATGTATCTGTCAAATTTAACCTGAAATACTAGGTAAACAAGTTTAGTTTAGAAAATTCATATGGCTTTCTCAATTCTCCAATTTAATAACTGCATAAAATTTTTCATAGGAAGATACATTAGAAATTTTCCTCTTTTGAATTGCTTTTGTTTTTTAATTACTCACGTATGCTGTTATTTCTCCTTTTAGCAAAAAATTTACTGGATTTTTTTAAGGCCTTCAAATTTGCCTTTTGTTAATGAACAAAAATTTCCATCCCAGAATTAGAGATAATTTGATTACAACTTGTTTCTTTTCAATATGTATGGTACGAACTCAATATACATTATGGTAGAAGGTGAAGCCATATCATTACTTTGAGGGGAATATGTTAATTGAGTTAGCAGAAGAAATAAAATGAAAGGAGGAGATTACAAATTGAACATATGCACCAACATTTGTAGAAAGACTGTGTCAGTGAAAGATGGACGATGAGTTGCAAAGAAATTATTTAAAACCACAGCAGCTGTACAAAGGACTTTATGTCGGCATCAAGAGGTATGACAGAACAAAAGAGGAGATGCAGGGAAGGCAGGGAGTGATTTTTAGACAGCTATCGTGGACTTACGAGAATTAACTCAGTATTAATATGCTACCTGACTGAAAATAATATTTTTGCTTTGAACTATTATCTGAATTTTTGGATGTTTTACTATCTGTTCTTCATTAGTTAAATTTGAAAGAAAAAATATTCCGAAGATAAATAGGTGAATTCCTTTAATTTCCAGTGCTCTTATTAGAAATGCATGAAGGTTTAGCAGTAGATATTCTGTACATGAGGAGATCAACACTTGGGTACTTTTGTTCAACTGTGGCTCTTGGTATATGCAGGTTAATCTATTGAGAATTGACCCTCAGTATTTCTGAGAATATACTTCATAAACAGAGGAGGACAAAGAGAATATTCTCCTTATTATATCCCTCTCTGAGTATGGGATTTTTTGAAAATAATTCTCTATCTACATCCTCCATGAAAATTAATCTTCTTTTCTTCTGTATTTTATTGTTTGCATTCAGAAGTAATGTAGGAAATTTGTTCTTTCTATATTAACAAGAAGAAAAAAATCAGTCATTGCAATTGTATCAAACTAATCTTTCTTGATTGAGATATCACTCATTTTTTTTAACTTTTACAATATGCCTCAAATTGAGCTTAAATTTTACCAGTATAGTTTTTATTACATCAAAATCATCCTTTCATAAATTTCCATTGGTTTGCTCTTTGTCTCTTCCTTGGCATGTACATTGTCTTACACAAAAAGTCAATTTAATCCAAATTAGTTTTCAATATCAGGATAAATACAATTGAATTTAATTCAATTAAAAAAGTTCCTCTCTGGCCTGCCATTTTGAATTTTTTGCACAGCTCTTCTCCACCAGAATATTATAACACACTACAATACTACATTAATATCATAAAAACTAGTAAAGCTTTCATTAATACACAAAGAATGCACATAACTAAGACTAGAGCAACCTAGTAATCAAAATCTGGGGATGCAGAGGAGAGTTATTCATCTGAATATATGTTACTATGTGGGAAAAAAGTTAAGAACTGCTAATCTAGCTCAGCCACAGAGAATTCTATAAAGGACTATTGGCAACCTGTTTTTGTGCACTCTTATCATAGACCCTTGCCTAGAAGTGGATGTATTAGTCTTCTATTGCTGTTTTAACAAATTATCACAAATTTGGTGGCTTAAAACACAAATTTCACTGTTACGTAGGTCAGGTATCTGACACTCATCTCATTTGGCTAAAATTAATATGTTGTTAAAGTTGCACCCCTATTTGATTTCTCTGGGGGAAAACCTGTTTTCTTACATTTTTCAGCATCTGGAAGCTGCCCATATTCCTTGGCTTTTGGTCATCTTCAAAGACATCACTACCTTTCTAACTCTACTGTAGTCATCATGTCTCTCTTAGATTTCAACTGGGAAAGGATTTTTAAGGACTCGTATGACTGGAACCACCTTGATAATCCAGGATAATATCACCATTTTAAGGGCCATGATCTTCATCATATGTGCATAGTCCTTTCTTTCATGTAAGAAAGCATATTCACAGATTGTGGGGGATTTGAACATGAACATCTTTGGGTGTGCATTATTCCTCCTATCCCAATAGAATACATCAAATCCCAGTATGTTTATGTGGCATTATCCGAAGGTGACTTTGCACAAGATTTTCTTTCTAAAATAAAAAAAAAATATTGAAAATGTCATAATCTTTACTTTAGAATAAATTCTATTTTGTCTATGTTATATACATACTATTTTAGCTCTACAAATACCACATACCATGTGGTTATGTGGGGCAATCTTGTTATGTTATCACATTAAAAATGAATTAAAATATGTAAGGTGTAGTCAATTAAAATTTTGTTATTTACTATCATCTTTAATCATATATTAAAGAAAATCCAATTGAGTATTTCTGATTCCCAATAACTTTTACTATCCGTCTTTCTATTCCCTTTCTCTTCAATTCATCCTATATGCTATTAAACCTCTCTTTCATCAACTCACATCTCCAAACAAAACAAACTGATACTCTATCCCAGCCCATTAAATTTTATTTCTTTCAGACCTTTATTTTGTAGATTAACTATTAAAAAATTATTTTCTTTCTCCCAGATCTAATCTTTTTCTTGTCTACTAAGTACCACCATAAAAGTTTAAACACTTCTTGCAGGACAGTAGAGATAAGAGTAGAAATGGTTGAGCTGTCAGGTACATTGATAATTACAATGTTCTCTTTGGACCACTGAGGAAGACTACAGAGAAGAGATATGCTTAGCTATTTTTATGTCGATTTATTTATGTGTTATCTCACTACATGATGAACTAGGTTTAATTCTTCTTAGCCAAGCAAATGATGACAGTTCTTTTCTGAGGTGGCTAACATAATATTACCAATTAGCCAATTATTTCTTCTTTGTGTCCTTCATTGAAAATTGTCTTATCTTTTTGCATCAGAATATGGCTTTTGGAAAGTATGTAACTAAATTCATTGGAATGCTTTTCAGTCTTTTCTCTAACATGCTTTTATTTTTGTCTGTTTCTTTCTTTGTACAATAACTCTATGATGCTGTATCTCTCTTCTGAGCTCAGGATTCATAATTCAACTCTGTACTTTTGGTGACTTTTCTTTTATCTATTAGAACAGAAGCCTCTATTAGTTGTTTTCTTCCTTTTATGGTGAGAGACAGAGATTTAAAGCATTTGTTTTGAAGAAAAAAATTTTACCGCTCAACATCCAATGGGGGAAAATGGGCATTCTAATTAAAATCAATGGACACTACCTGTATTTTTAAAGAAACACCATATATGTTGCTCAGGCAGCAATTCCTAGAGAGAATCTCACATTCCTTCATCTTTAACTTGCTATTCAACATGTAAAAGAGGGAACCGTGAGACTGTAGCAATTGTTTTGGAAGAATAACAGCAAAAAGTTACAGAAGATTGAACAGCTCTAAAATGGAGGAAGAACAAGATGAGCATTTCCAACAACAAAGAGAAATAGAATATGGGGAAATACCCTAGAATACAGTCATTTAGTGTGATAGATAAATAGATGGGTTTTATGATAGATAGCTAGATAGAGAATATCATTCTAAGATTTCCTGAAAACTCTGATTAGCAAAATAACCAACTGAAGTATGCATCCATTTAAGAAAATTCTGTGATTAGCTCTTGACCGTGTATTTGAACCAGTTATTTTATCTAAATTTCTAGAGAAAATAAAATGAATTGGATACATACCCTACTTATAGAAACATATATTAGAAGGTGAAAAGTACACATGCTAATTTAGAAGTTATTAATGTTATAGAAGTCTACAACAGGAAGGAATTCCACCTGGGAAAATTAAGAAAACCAACCCATAAGTATTAATTAATAAGACAGACTTCTTGAAGTAGAGAGAGAGCAATTTAGATGGCAGAAAAAATGGAAGAAAAAAAGCGGTATTAATAAACACAACAGAGAGTTTACCTGCAGATATGGATAAGGGGTGTCTCTGAGAATGCCTCAGGCTTCAGGAACAGAAAACTATATTGAAGCTGGCCTAAACAGTAAGGGAATTTATCATTTCACATAACAAGGAGTCCAGAGGTAAGCGGACTCCTGCAAGAAAAATTTAGTGTTTCAATTATTTTTCTATGCAATTCTCTCAGTTCTGCCTTTCTCAAGACATTGTCTTTGTCCTCAAGTGGGTCTTCTTCATAGCTATAATAAAAGATGGTAGTTATTAGCCAATAGGGCATCATATCTATTTGCTACAGTCCTTATCTCTGGAAGAAGAGGGGTGGAAAACTTTACATCCAACCACAAAATACAAACTCTTCCTTCTAGTCCTCTTGGCTCAACACATCCCTTGACTCCTCAAAGCTAGTTACTCTTGCTAAGGTATTCCCACCCTGATTTGCAATCATGTTCTGAGGACAGGAAAAAGGTAGACACTTGATTAAAAGCAAGATTTTTGTCAGAAATGAGGTTTCCTTATGTACAGGGTACAAACATTGTCCTCACCCAAGATAATTCGCAGCTATACTAAGGCTTGTTCAAAACCCCAAGAATAAGAGTTTGTACACATTCTTACATATTGCAGAATGACAGAAATAGAGTGATACTTCCAAAATAATTGCATAGCCATAGGGTACAAGATGACTTAGAGTTGGTAGGGGGAGAAGAACTTGGAGCCAACAGAGTGAAACATTGATAAAGGAAAAAGAATCAGCCAAGTGGCTATGAAAATGGAGATGATGAGGCAGATGCAAGACATTTTATGGGAAAAAATGTAAGGATTTTGAAACCGATTAGATTTAAGGTCAAGGGAAAGTAAAAGATAATGTTTGACCTTTATCAAAGATAGGTACCATGCAAAGAGGGGGCATTTGGGTAGCAGGGATGACAATGAGTTTGGCTTTGGATCACCGATTTAAAGGAATGAAAGGATCATCTGTTAGACATATCCTACAGACCTTGGGAAAATGAAGAATGAAAAAAATTTAAAGAGAAAAATGCATTTGAGCAGCATGGTTTTGAAAGAAAATCTGAAACCCTGAGTAGTAGGGAGGAGAAAATGTAGAGTCTTCCAAATGGGGGATAGCTAGTCACAGATTTATTAAATATGTTCCTTACTGCTCTTCTTAATGGTGACGTAAGATGTATATGACATACACATACACATGTATAACACAGGTGCGTGTGTGTGTATACATGTAAATATGAATGATAAATGCAATATAGCATTGTCTTAGCATTTGGGCTGCTAAAACAAAATACTGTAAACAAGATGGCTTACCAACAACAGAAATTTATTTCTCACAGTTCTGGAGTTGACAGATCTTGAAGTCCAAAACCAAGATATTAGCAGATTTGGTGTCTTTTGAGGGCCTGCTTTCTGACTGATAGAGGGTACCTTCTCCCTGTGTCCTCACATGGTGAAAGAGCAGGGAAATTTTCTCAGGCTCCTTTTTTGAAGGCACTAACACCATTCGTGATGACCTAATCACCTCCCGAAGGCCCATTTCCAAGTATCATAGCATTGTTATGAGGTTTCAACATGAATTTGGGAGGAACACAAACATTCACACAATAGCAAGAATATATCCAATTAAGAGAGAAAATTAATAAGTTTACACTGTGATTTTCAAATGAAAATTGAGATTGCAGGTTTTTTATTAGCTTAATTTTATATTTGCATCTCCTTGCTTATATGGAATAACTTGATTCTAATTACAATAACATAATTACCTACTTCCTTTATACTCAACATGCATATAATAATTTCAAAATAGCAGTGTCAATTTTAAAGCCAAAAATAGGGACTAATAAATAAAATTTGGACAGGCCTTGCTATTAAAATTTATTCAAAAAGGTATGTACAGCTGACCTATATGAGCATTTCTTCCCTTTATGATTACATCACCAAGTTTATATATAATTAAAATCATCTATTTCTACTTGAATTTTAGTATTTGAGGAAAATATTTTTTCATTGTTTATTAATTTTAGTTATATAAAACATAAAATTTATGCAAAATTCAAATGATTCTGAAGTCTAAATTATAAATCAATTTTTATTAAAATACATCTAGCTTCTAAATGTATACATTTAATTCTGTTCCCTTCATCCTCCTATAGGCAAAAATTATTAGTTTTGTTTAATCTTTCAATTTCTTCCTTTTGAATATATAAGCAAATGAATATATCTATACACAGAAACACATACACAAATACAATATGTGTTTTATCCCCTTCTTAAATGAACCCAGAATATTATTCAACTATTGTGCATTTCATTCAGTGATATATCTGTATACATCGATAATACTCTGAGATCTTCCCGATTAAATTTTCAGCAGCATCATGTAGCTATACCACGATTTATTTAGCCATTCAGTTCTTGAGGGTCTTTTGAGTTACTTGTAGTCTTTTGCTTTTAGAAATAGAATTATTATGCAAAATTTTTGCATATATTATTCCATGTTTTTATTTAGGATAGATTCCTAAAATAGTAATTCTGTGTCAAAGGAAAATTCATTTGAAATATTGCTAGATATCAAAAAATGTCTCTCTGTCAGATTTTACACCAATAGGATAGGGAATCAAAGTTTTGGAGATTTGATAAACAGATAAATGACAAATATTTCAGTTTATTTTTAAGATAAAATTTTTACTTCGAGTGAAGGGGACCATCTTTTTATATGTTTAGAGACCATTAACAATTTCTTTTCTTATTTATAGCTCATTTATTGCCCATTTTTCTCTTGGGTCAATGAACTTTTTCTTTTTTTCTTGTCAAAATATTTGTATACAATCATGTACCACATAACAATGTTTCTGTCAAGGATGCACTGCATATACAATGGCAGTCCCACAAGATTATATCTGTACCTTTTTATGTTTAGATATGCTTACATATACAAATACCACTGTGTTTCAATTACCTGCAGTATTCAGGACAGTAACATGCTGTAGAGGTTGTAGCCTAGGAGCAATAGGCTCTACCATACAGCCTAAGTGTGTAGTAGGCCATACCATCCAAGTTTGTGTAAGTGCATTCTGTGATACTCATACAACAGTGAAATTACCTAACAATGCATTTCTCAAAATGTATTACCTTCATTAAGTGACACATGACTGTATTATGCACAATAACCCTTTCTTTGTGATATATTTGCAATCATTTTCTGTTTTCTGTTTTCCCCTCTCCCCTCGGTCTTTTTGTCTGTCAAATCTGTTTGGTAGAATTAACCACACTCATCAATTATTCTCTCTCCCTGCCCCAACCCCATCATTCTGGCTATAACTGCTTGTCTTCTGAAGTACTTAGATCAAAATAAACAAACAGCAAACAAACTGATTATTCTTTTTTATTAAGATTATTCCAAACTTTAGAAATTAACTGGGGGACATAATGAGTTTAAGAACAAAGCATATTTTATGTTTGGTTTGGTTTACTTTTGTTTCTTAAAAAATGTATTTTATAGTTTTCTCATATTGATTTTACACAATTTCTATATTTATTCTGAGAGTCATTTTTGAGTTTTGTTAAGTTGGTACTTTTCTTCCATTATACTTTTAATAATTTTTTTTTAAATATAGAGGTTCTTGGTTTCACTAATTTGATATGTTGCTACTAGATCACATTTTCCTAGTTGTAGTATTTTTTTTTCATTGATTTGTTTGGGTTTTCAAAATACTTATGAATAATGTCTGTCAATAGAGATCATTTCACCTTTCCATTCATGTTTGCATGTAATTGCATGTTTGCCATGTAATGGCATTGGCCGCTATCTCCAAATCAAGGTTACACCTTAGTAAAAAGTTAGAGAAACATCCTCGATGTGCTCCTGAGAAGACTCTGATATTTCCCCGTATTGGAACCATCAGTTGAACAACTTTATTTCTCATGGCCATATTTTTAATAAACCCCCCATCACTGGGGTCATTCCCATTTCTCTGACAAATCCAACCAGATAGTTAAGTCCCAGGGACCGTGACTAATGTAAATGTAGAGGAGGACAGAGCATGGCTGTGCCCTTCTCTTATTACTTGGTCTCCCTCACTTTTTCTCCCCACTTGAGCTCTCATATTTACTACTTTTGGGTGAGCATCCAGTTTATCCACTTTTCTTTCCCTTGCTAGCTGTGTTTCAGATACCAAAGTACCAATAGCTGTTATACCAGTGATAATAATGGGCCTCAGGGAAGAAGAAATGGTTTTTAGAAGCCCCAGAGGCTTGTGGAGGTGATACCAGAACACTGGCCCACTTGCTGGGAATGTTTCATCTCCTGCTGCTGTGGTATATATACTTATCTCACAGTCCTTACAGGAAAACCAGATAATTGAACCAAAGAAGAAATAGAGTATTATTCCAGTATTTCCTGGCCAAAAGGATATTTTAACCTTTATAAATCTTCATGTAAACCACAGAATTGTATGCACATACATTTAGAAATCAATCATGACTAGAATCAAACAACTATCAAATCATTAATTTTAGTAGAATCCAAAATTCCTTCTGCTATTAAATGTCATTCTGTGGATGCATTTAACTTCATCCATTTGACCGATGGGAACATCATTACAAGATCTTGATTGTGGCACCACCTCAATTTTTACAAAACATAGAGATGATCAGAATAAGGATATTATCACTTGCGATGTCTCTGAATGTTACTTTCCTTGCTAAGTTATTGGAAATGGGCCTCTTTGTCCATTCACCTTCTCATGTTAAAATGAGAGTCATTCCTTGTTTTGGTTGGCACATTTTCTTAAGTTAGGCATCTGTGCTTACTTCCTAGTTTCTGCTGAAAGTTTTCCTTCTCCATGAAATGTTACTGAGCAATAAAACTGTTCAATGTAGGTGTACACTTGGCATATTTTTAGGCACAATGCTCAAATTATTGCAAAAGTATTTTATTCATTTGTTATCTTTTTGCAGAGGTAGTCATTTTCCAACATATTTATTACTTTTTGTGGGAATGATATTAGCACCATTAATGTGAATATGTGGAAGTACCAAGGCACAGGGAGGAAATAAGCAGAGTACAGAAGATAGCCATAACCAAGGTAGTGCTAACCACTGGAAAGGGAAACATGGTGGTGTTAACATATGGAAAGTACATATCACATAATAGTAAAAAAGTATAAATAATATATACGTATTTATATATGTGTATAAACAAGTACATTACCTATATATAATGTATATAACATATCAATTATATATAATTATGAACTATACAAATTATAAATAACATGTGTGTATGTTGTCTGTACATTACATTATGTATACATGTATATGCATATGCATATTTACATATGTATATTAGTAAAAATAAAACATATATGTTAATAAGCAGAGCAGTTATTCCTTAGGCCAACACATACACACAACAATTCTAGTTATATTTAACAGTGTCTGTAATGTCATTACCCTAAATCAGCTATTTTTCATATTTAAAACTGTCCTTTAGAATCTGCATTCAAATATATCGGGTCATTTAATGTGTAGATGGGGGCCTAAAGGTTGTCTAGAAAAAAGGGTTAAGATGTTTTCATTTTTTCAAATTGGGTAGAACTATACAGTGTTATAATACTGAAGGTTGAGATGAATTACTGTAACATTTTGCTTCCCAGTGTTTCTCTAATATACAATAAAAATTATGAAAGCATTGGAGAATATAAAAATATGTTCTTAAGTGAAAGAAGTAATAATGAAGTAAGACAAAATGTCAATATAAAAGTTCTTGTCATCTTCTAATTTTGAAACAAAATAGAAAATTTTAGGTAAGAAATTGAGACACCAAGTTATTACTCTCATGTGAAGCTGTTAACTTTTTATTATAATTCATTCTCCATATCAAAAATTAAGTTTGAAAATGGGAAACAGAAACAGCTTTCTCTTTTGGGCTGCTATCGCTGTCAATCTAACTCTTTCTCTGCTCCAGTGAACATAAATTACTGAAAGTATGATTATTGGATGGATAATTCAATAGGTGTGAACAAAGGTATCCCAATGTGAATGGCCTCACATTGAGAGGTGGCTTTTTCATGGCCCTGGAATTGTCATTTAATTAATACTTGGCCTGTGTTCGATTGCCCCCACTGCCGTCTTCTACTTGTTGCAACCTGAAATTACCTTTCTAACCTGAAAATAATATGCAATTTAGTTCCTTAATATTGTGCTATTTAAATGATTTACGTGAACTATTTGACTCACCAGTAATATTTAATTAATCATAAAATAAGAAGAGATGGATGTTGCCTGTTTTATGGAAACTGTACCTTTTGGAGTCATCGTCAACCTGCATTTTCAGTCGTACCCTATGAAGTTCAACACTCCCTTCTTACCATGAAACTTGTGTTGATGGTGAATCTATGAAGTGCAGTTAAAAGTGAAAAGATTTGCCCTTCAACAACTGAGGACATTTTGTGTCTCTCTTTTGTGTCTGCCTTAATTCTTCAGCAATCTCTCTTTCTTTTGAAAACTTCTTCTCTCTTTTACACTTTTCACTTTTTTCCCTCTTTTCTCCTCTCATTATTTTTCTTTTTTAAAAGCTTTCTGGTCTTCGTTTTTACTCTTGTTTTTAAATGTTTATCTTTAAACTTATTTATTAATTTATTTTAAAATACCATGGTGAGTAATATGACTAAAGATTTACTGCAATAAGGACTGAAACTCAACAGGAACAAAGGACGGCAAATGAAAGAGAAAGGCAAGAGAGGTCCGAACACGCTTCTGACAAAATACTGGGGGACGAGGATATGAGCACAGGTGAGCTAAGGATACAATGTATAAACTGGGCAGGGGGTTCACCAAGAACTGTAACAAGAGGATTGACTTAAATTGATGAGGATTTAATGGACTTGGGGTGTACTCTACATTTGTATGTTGAAACCGAATTTGCATCTGTTTCTTTGTTGAAGACAGGGCAGCACTTATTTTATACCAAGGGCGTGGTGTTGCTACCATCGATAGTGTATTGGTTGTCAAATTATTCTGTCCTCACCAGTGGAGTTGTGATACATCCTGTATTTGCTATAATAGAGAGAGACACTGAGGAATCAGAGAGGATTCAATAGCATCAATGTGCATGAATGAATGTATCTGAAAAGTGTTTTTTTTTTTTTACCAATAAAAATGCTCCTAACTCTACAGATGGCACAAATAAAACAAGAGCTGTTTGAGATTATCCTTGGCAGTTAGGAATAAATGAGCTTCATATAACTTGAAATGCAGATATTAGGAGTTAACTACTCATAAATTTGACTATTGAATGCAGTGGATAACTGAAATGTATCATGTCTCAGCTATAAATGCTTTATGCTTTTTCCTTTAATTCTGTAATTCCTTATTTATTAAACATTTTTATCTAAGATAAATTATATAACCTGAATATGGTAACCTAAGAAATAAAGGCTTAAATAAAATCAATATTTAAAAGGTTTTAAGATTTAAATAATTTGGTTACTTTTTGAATGGTTTCTTAAGTATTAAGGATTTTCATATGAACATAATGAAGAGAAACACATGGTAAATGATTAAAGGGATAGGGAAGGAATAGAGGATAGTAAAAGTTCAATATTAGAAGACACGCTATTTTTTTAAAAATTAAAGACTACTTTTCATAGAAATTTTTTTTTTTTTTTTTGAAACAGAGTCTCACTCTCTTGCCTGGGGCGAGTGCCGCAGCGTCAGCCTAGCTCACAGCAACCTCAAACTCCTGGGCTCAAGCAATCCTACTGTTTCAGCCTCCCGAGTAGCTGGGACTATAGGCATGCGCCACCATGCCCGTCTAATTTTTTCTATATATATTTTTAGCTGTCCAATTAATTTCTTTCTATTTTTGGTAGAGATGGGGTCTCGCTCTTGCTCAGGCTGGTTTCGAACTCCTGAGCTCAAACAATCCGCCCACCTCGGCCTCCCAGAGTGCTAGGATTACAGGCGTGAGCCACCGCGCCCAGCCTTCATAGAAATTTAATGATCACAAGTTTGTAACAAAATGTCAGCACTATAATAAAATATATTTAATTATGCTATAAAGTATTTGTCATTGTTTTCTCCTTAGATTTGCCTAGGAAATATTCAGCTAATTGTTAGCCAAGATTTCAAGTGTTCCAAAGCACACCAAAATAGCATTTATGGTTTTTAAATTTTTTTTAAATTTTGCTTTTCCTTTTTCCTTTAAAAATTAATTTTCTTTTCTTTTGGGAAACTTTGATTTGTTTATAAAAGAACTAAATTCATGGCTATTAAGGTCTAGAGCATTTTAAATCTAAAATGATAAATGATAAAATTAAAGGTAATAATGTACCCAGATTAAAAGCTAGCCATGCATTACATAATAATGGAATGTTAAAGATAGGAAGTACTATCCCCTATATTTATCACAGTTCACATACACATAGTGATGAATCAAAAAGTTCAGCAGTGTTTTTGATATAAATTTTAATATATCCCTCCACCCATTTCTGTTCTCAATCTCACTCCGGAGAGTCTATCATGTTAAATGTTTTTTGATTTTTATCAAGAGGTTTTTTTCAAAAGTCCACATAAAATAATATATTTTATTGATTATTAACCATAGAAAACATCCATTTACTCTCCAACATAAAAATAATGTTTAATTCATGTCTCTTCTCTTTTTTAAAAATATGTGACAGCTATATAGTTATTTATTTTACTATTACTTTGTATTATTGACTGCCAATATTTTAATCAGTTTCTTTTAATATTTCATTATTTCTTATTTTCAAGGCTATAATTCTGTTCAGTAGAAAGACAAACATGTCTTGCAGGCTTTGATCGTAAAATGACTTAACACAGTTAATTTGCATTAATGTGTGAGGATAACATTTTGTTTGGTAAGGGTCTGTTATAAACTGATGAATCTTTAAAAAATTCACATGTTGAAGCCCTAACCCCCAGTAGTTCAGAACTGTATGTGGTGATAAAGTTTGTAAAAATGTAATTAAGATAAAATGAAACCCTTAGGGTAGGCCCTAATTTAATCTTACTGGTTTCTTTACAAGAAAAGGAATTTAGTAACTACAGAGACACTTAAAGGATGTGTGCACACAGAGAAAAGACCACAGGAGGAAACAGTGAGAAGGTGCCATCCACAAGCAAAGGAGAGAGGCCTCAGGAGAAACCAAACATGTTTACACCCTGACCTTGGACTTCCAGCCTCTGGAACAGTGAGAAAATTAATTTCTGTTGTATAAACCACACAGATTGTGGTATTTTGTTATAGCAGCCTA
>RJWJ010038249.1:0-15270 GCA_004363605.1 Indri indri
TGTTTCTATATATTTTTAGTTGTCAGCTAATTTATTTCTATTTTTAGTAGAGACAGGGTCTCAACTTTTGCTCAGGCTGGTCTCGAACTCCTGACCTCCAGCGATCCTCCCATCTCAGCCTCCCAGAGTGCTAGGATTCCAGGGGTGAGCCACCGTGCCCAGCCTTAAAAGTAACTACTTTTTAAAAAAAATTTTTCAACGAACATGAAGATTCTGGTCAAAAAAATTTCCAAGTAGAAAAACATTTTTTTTTGAGACAGAGTCTCACTCTGTTGCCCAGGCTGGAGTAGAGTGGCACAATCATAGCTCACTGTAGCCTCGAACTCTTTGGCTCAAGTGATCTTTCTGCCTCAGCCTCCTGAGTAGCTATGACTACAAGCACACCCAGCTAATTTTTTTATTTCTTTGTAGAGATGGGATCTTGCTATGTTGTCCAAGTGGGTCTCAAACTCCTGGACTCAAGCAATCCTCCTTCCTTGACCTCCCAAAGTGGTGGGATTACAGGCCTGAGCCACTGCATCTGGCCCCAAACCAATGTACTTTTTAAATGAATAAGCCTAGGCAACACAGTGAGACAACCATCTGTACAAAAAAAATTCTTAATTTTTTTTTAAAAATAAAAAGCTTCAGCTAAAGCCAAGTAGCAAATTCAATATGAGATATACGCAAAGCATATACTCTAGGCACATAGCAGGTATACTATGAAGGCCATTATTTTGAGAAACTATCTGAAAGCATTTTGGCTATATATCTTAAACCAGTATTTCCATGAATTCTTTTCTCCAATTTGAGGCTAAAAATACACGAAAGTACTGTTCTCCATTCATAAAGTTACTATAATTTAAAGACCTCCTATGCCATCTGCAGACCAAACACTACCCTAGCTATTGTTACTAGAGACTCATTCCTCCCCTCCTCTACTGGACAGCTTCACTGAAACAGACCCATTCATAACTGACGGCTGCTCATAAGGTGGATATAGTATATCTAAATTAAACCACACAATTTACTTTCTTCATCAGAACATCGAGAGAAGGAAACCTTATTGTTTGAAACCTTATTGTTGAAACAACTTATTAACTTGTGACCCTAAAAACTACTTAACGTCTTTTTGCTTCAAATATCTCATTTGTAAAAGTGAAGATACTAAGAGCCACCTCAGTGTTGTTTTAAAGATTAAACAAATTGAAACACATAGAACACTGAGAACAGTACCTGGTACACAGCAAGTACTCAATAAATATTAGCTATTACTATTACTCTACTCTAAAATTTCTAATTAAATTAATCCACCAGGCTGAGAAAGCCAATCCGCCTTAAGAGCAAGCAAAAGGGGTCATCTCATAATCTGACAAGAAGTTTGTCTTAGCTTGGGCTGCCAAAATAAATACCATCGATTGGGTGGCTTAAGTTACAAACATTTATTTCTCACAGTTCTAGAGGCTTGGAAGTCCAAGATCAAGGTGCTAGCAGATTCAAGATCTGGCGAGGGCCCTCTTTCTTGTTTGCCGATAGCTACCTTCTTGCTGTATCCCTGAATGGCCAAGAGGGGGAACATCCGTCTTGTGTTTCTTCATATAGGGCCACTAATCCTATTTATGAGGGCTGCACCCTCATGATCAACTCGGCATTAAACTTCAACATACAAATTTTAAGGGGACACATTCAGTCCACAGCAAAGCTCATGTACCTGGCAGGCTTTCAGTAAATGCTGATAAGTGAGTCCCGATACGTACATCCAGCCTTACTCCTCTCCCAAGCTCCAAACCCGCAGTTCGATTGCCTACTATGAAAACCCATTTAGATACCTCACCAGCACTTCCAATTATACTTACTCAAAACTGAATTCATCAGCTTCCCTAGTGAACCTGCTCTTCATCCTTCTGACCTGCCTAGGTCTATGAACTACACCACATGTTTCCAATCAACCAGAAAGCAAATTTCTTCTTTCTCCTTTTTCTCACATCTGAAGCAGTTGCCAGATTATATCAGGTATCACATATCTCTGCCTATTTCCATTTCCAATGTTCACATTTAAATAATATATCTAGAGTACTATATAATGTGCCAAAAAACTTCCATACAGAGTATCTTGCTTAATCCCTAACAAGCTTGTGAGTTATATTCTAACTTCCACAAAAAAGGAAACTACAAGTCGGAGTTGTGGCTCACCCCACACCATCACCTAGTAGATGAGCTTAAGCACGTTGACTTCAGGCTCCATCCTCTTTTTCCGATAGCTCCCTCACTCAAAAACTATCAAAGATTCCAGCCTTCTCTCTCATTAGCCCCTAGACAAGCTCATCCTCTTTGTTCCCCCAAATAAGCCCATGATGTTTCTGCCTTTGTCTTTATTCATGATATTCCTCCCACCTCAGGTGCTATTATTCTAATCACTGATTTTCGAAATCTTATCTGTTCAACTTCAACTCCATGTGAAGCCTTTTTTAAAAGGCTCTCCATTTTCAGTCTGATTTTGATTTCTCCCTTCCTGTGAACCTCCAACAATACTTTCATTCTATTTATAGTTCCTTTCTCATTTTGGTTGTATTAAAGTTATTCATGTGATGTCTTACCTTGCCCTCTGTCTCATTAAGGTGTAAAGTTCTTGAAGACAAAGGTTGTGATTTTGGTATCTCCTATAGATTATATAATATCTTAAACATAATATGCAAATACTTGCTGAATCAATGAAAATCCTAGGAAAACCACTGATGAGATATAAGGATGAGCAAACTAAAAGATAAATAGTAAATGAAATTTACTCCTCAGTTTTCTTAACCTAGTAAGTCTTTACGTTAGGAATAGCTTCCTTAACTATTTGTAAGTACTTTGCCTGCTCATCCTTTAGGGCCCACCTACTTATTGGAGTTCTTTCCTAATAACAGATCTCACTGAGCCTTCTACCTCATACACAATAGAAAGGTATACTGTAAAAAAAAAAAAAAAAAAAAAAAGTTCTCTATTAGCCTTGTTTCTACGACAATGTAAACAAACATAAGCTTCCAGGTTTTCTGCATCCTTCCAGACTCTAAAAACTGTACTCACTCAAATACCTGATGATCTATTAATAGAGCAAAGTGACAGAGATAATTAGTTTTCCAAATAGGGTCTATTTGTAAACACAGTCCACTAGCACAAATAGGAAAGAAGACTGCAACTATAAAAAGGACTGTAATTTATAATAAGAAAATATTTCTATATAACTACATATTTTTCAAATATTTCCTGGGTTAATAGGAATTCATAAATTTAATAAACTTTTTTGTAATAGTTTTAGACTTACAGAAAAGGTGCAAAGATAGTACATATGGCCCATACCCATTTATCCTATTAACATCTTACATTAATACAGTACATTTGTCACCAGTGATGAACCAATACTGACACATTTTTAACTAAAGTTCACGTTTTATTCAGATTTCTTTCATTTTACCAAATGCAGGATACCATACTACCTTTAGTCATGTTACCTAAGCCTCCTCTTGGCTGTGATAATTTCTCAGACTTTGCTATTGCTTCTCAGACTTGTTATTTATTCATGACCTTGACAGTTCTGAGGAATAATATTGGTTAGATATTTTGTAGAATGCCCCTCAAATGGGATTTGTCTGATTTCTCATGATTAGATTGGGTTTATGGGATATTGGAAGACCACAAAGATCATTCTTGTAATATCATATCAAGGGTACCAACTATCAACGTATCACTGTTGATATTAACCTTGACCTGGCTAAACTATTAACAGTATTTCTCAGGTTTCTCCACTATAAAGTTACTCTTATTTCCCCTTTCCATACTGTACTCTTTGGAAGGAAGTCACCCTGCACAGCCCACACTAGTTATGCTCAATCTTCTTAAGAGTGGAATAATATCTACATAAATTATTTGGTATTCTTCTGCATGGGAAATTCGTCTATCCTCCTT
This sequence comes from Indri indri, assembly GCA_004363605.1. Taxonomy (NCBI): domain Eukaryota; kingdom Metazoa; phylum Chordata; class Mammalia; order Primates; family Indriidae; genus Indri; species Indri indri. The sequence continues at coordinate 3,928 of RJWJ010038249.1, forward strand.
CATTGATCATTTATTTATATGAATATGGACTCAAATATTATTTTATACTTTGGGTTATAATCCAATACTATTTTTTTTTTTTTTTTTTGCTCAAATCATTCCAACTTTAGCCACTGGGAGCTCTTCAGTTGGCCTGTGTTCTTCTGGCATACCTCCATCATTTGAAGAGAAGAAGTGCACTTTCATACTAACACTAGAAAATGCTCTAGGTTCATATTCTATGTTCTCTGCCCTGGCCCTAGAATCAGCCATTTCTCCAGGGAGCCCTAGAATTACCAAATTGAAACATCCATAAAGACACATTTTTCAAATATAAACAGTTAAGCCAATGAACCCTTTAGTTCCTAAGGTCTTTCCCCACTAGAACATTAAGCTCCATGAAATCAAGAACTGAATTTTCATCTCCACTGTATCTCCAGAGTCTAGAAACAGTGCACAGTGTAGGCATTCAGTAACTATTATAAACACTGAGAGTCTTAGAAATTCGAGGCTCCAGAAGAAGACTCAAGATGGGTTCACAACATGATCTGCCATTTCAATGGAATCTGCCTAGATTTGTCGTGTTGAGACTCCTATTCTAACATCACTATGTCTAATTTACTGCATTGTTTCAGTAAACAAAAGGCTTCCTTTTTCCATTGCTCCTCCCTCTTATTCTACTGCAAGCCAAAAGTTAAGTATTCCCCAGCAAAATTTCCAGTGCAAAGGAATATACGTCACATCCTAGATTCTTTCTATAATGGCATATTGTCATTTACATCATCCTTTTCCAAGTTCTGTTCAAATGACCATTTTAACTTGCTATGTAGAGTTTTAAATGAAAGGCATAATGCCAAATCCTTATCAACATCAGAAGAAAAATTACTGACAATGAAAGTGCCAAAAGTCTATTGATACCAATTTGCACATAATACCCCCAAACACCCAGTTAGTATGAATGTAAAATAAAGCATCTGAAACCTACCAATATCCGTTTATAAATTTGTAACATGCAGATAGGAAAAAGGTTAAGCTAAACAGAGACTGTCTTATCTGTGCAGTTTGGTAATTTGAAGACCCGTTTCCATAGCCCATCTAACTATATGCAAAAACAAGCCAAAATTATAATAGGGTGGTTCTATTAAACAACTTCGTATCTATGATACAATTACAATATTAACTAAATAATTTGTAATGGCTTGTTTTCCAGAGAAAGTTACCATAAGGAAAACGAGAGCTACGATGAAAACTCGCTACTGACTGAAAGGCAAGTCAGACAATCCTACATAGAGTCCTACTTTAACCTTAAAAGGATACCAAAATGCAATAAATTGTACTACCCTAATAAAATATAATTACAGCTACAGCATAAGCCATAGGAGGATAAGTGATCTGTGGCCATATTTGTAGTATGTGATCCTGACCCACCAGCCACAGCTGATTAGGTAATGAGCAGCTACCAAATCCAGTGTAAGCCAGTTAGATCCTTCCTCTTAGGAAACTAGGATTGAGAGTCAGAGCCACTACAGAGAAGGAAGCATAAGCACTTAGGATGGTTCTAAACAGCTCTCGGGGGTCTTTGGGAATCGCAGTCTCAGTTCCTGAGGCCTTCCAGTTCCTGGATCCTGTCCCTCCTAAAGCCAAGCCGCACTTCGTCTTTTGGGTGCCAAAACTGTCTCCTCCTAATAACCTCTTTTTGCTTAAGTCAGTTTGAGTGGATTGCTCTCCTATTACAACCAAAAATACCTTCATTAAGATAAAGGTAATCCACAATGCTTACCAAATCACTGTCATAGGCCACAAGCATGCTTAACCAACAGTACAAATGTTAAACCCCCAAATCGTTAACATTTTACAACTGAAAATGTTTTCAAATGTTAGTCCCAATCTTAAATATCAAAATGATATCTGTTCAAAAAAACTGCTATGCAGGTAAGAACACATGAACACACTCATTATATACTTTTGTATTCAACAGAGATCTCTATTCTACAATGACACCAGCAAATTAACATTAGTGTAGATTATAGGCCCACATATGTAGAACTAGTATTTGTTAGATTATATCTACTCTATCACCTTAAAGTCATGGTTCTCAAACTTCAGCATGCATCATATCTCCTTCTAGAGGGCTTATCAAAACACTGCTGGGCCTTACCTTCAGAGTTCCTAATTCGGTAGGTTTAGAGTGGGCCCCCAGGACCAAGTTCCCAGGTGATGGTGATGCTGATGGTCTCCACACCACATTTTGAGAATCATGACCTTAAAGTAACAGTTCTTAACTTTTTGGGGGTAATGAGATCATGATGGTAAAAGGCCCCTTTGAAAATCTGATGAAAACTACGCACTTACACACAATTTAAAGACTTCATGGAAACTCAAAAGCTTATCCACAAACCCTTCCAAATGATTCTAGGTTAAGAACTCATTAAAGAAGTCATACATATCCATGTTTTTCAAATATACTTTGGAACTTTTACCTAAATGTTATTTCACATATTCATCTTGGTTTTTTAAAAAGCACAGGCTTTTTGATCCAAATCACTAATTAACATAAAGAAAGACTGTTTTAAAAACTTACCTGAAAACAATCTTTGTCATAAAAAAATACATAAAATTAAATCTACAAAATAGACAAAATCTGTATTCTAGATTTAACAGAAAAAAGAAACACACTTAGGAATAACATTAAACTATCACATGAAGAACATGCATGTATTCCCTCAAAAAAAAAAAAAACCTCTAGATTAAAGCTGATGTCCAAATTATTTTCTATGAAGAGTCATTTCAAAAAAACCTTCTCTCTCTACTCAAACCTATACACAAAATCCACTGTATCTAGACAAAGCTTGAGAAACTCATTCTCTGAAAGCTCTCTGGGCCACTGGAAAAATGCAGAAAAATAAGCACTTTTATATAAGTTATAATATTCAGATCGCTTATCATACAAGAGCAGAATATTGAGGATTTTTGTTTCAAAAGGTTATTAGGTCTGTGTATCCTGAAAAGCATCTATCATAGTGACTGAAATATGGCAGACACTAAATGAAATCTGTAAAAAAAATGATGAAAAGCCTTACTGTTCCAATATTTTTAGTTTGTAAACCTTTTTCACATTTGGAAAATCCCCCAAAATTAGATTTTATTTTTAATAAACTATTTTTATGAAAATTAAAACAAGTTATTTTAAGGTATCTAACTTTGATACAGTTGAAAAATGGATCTATCCAACTTTTTCCCCTTAGTATAAAAATATGTATTTTAATTTCACAAAAATACTTTTACTTCATAAAAATTCTGAGGGTAAATTAGCACCAACATCGCCCCCTTTATTATTCTCTATTAACGATGATTTAAAATAGTTTTCCTTTTAAAAATTAGAAAATGGCTTTTCAGATGGTATTTTCTAAAAATGGCCACAGCAATATATCTATTCCTTCAAACTTTTCCAAGCCCTGACACTCCCCCATGAAAAGGGGAAGTCTTATTTCCCCTCTCCTTGAAACCGCACAGGCCTCTATAACTGCTATGACAAATAGAACATGGCAGAAGTGATGCTGCATGATTTCCAATACTAGAACATTTAAAAAAAAAAAAAAAAAGACTTCTTCTTCTCTCTGGGTACTCATGCTGGAACTGACCCAGGCCACATAGAGAAGCCACTTGTAGGCATTTCAGCTGACAGTCCCAACTTAGGTTCCAGCCAGCTCAACTGCCAGAAATATTAGCGAATAAATCTTCAGATAACATAGGCTTCAGCCTTTGAACCGCCCCAACTGACAATGGAGAAGAGACAAACAAGTTGATCCCGCCTACACAAATTGCAGATTTGTAAACAAAATAAACGTTGTTTCAAGCAATTAAGTTTTGAAACAGTTTGCTAAGCATCAATAGATAATTAAAATACCATTAGATGAGTTGAGAAACATTAAGACCCATTGAAGCTGACATTTTTCTCTATTAGACCACTTTCCAAAGTATATAGTTGCAGAACTACCCCCACCTCTCTCCTAACATCTACATCCTCATATCCTAATGATTACTAAACTCTGATAAACCCTGATCTGGCCACCTAGCCTGCTGATGCCAATGCAGATGTGACTAGGAACATAATCCTAACTCAGACATATCACATACAAACCAGAGGCAGCTCGGTGTCATAATTTCATCCTACGCATGTTCCACAGACCATCTCTAGCCAGTTCATGCTTACCAACCAACAAACCCAGATATCACCAGCCAATCAAGAACATTCAAAGATTTGACTTTCCTTACATGAAACAAGATGGTTCATGATAGGTTCAAGGATGGGACCTACCCTATTTCTCCATCCCTGAGGGCTTGCTTAGACTTTGTGCTAGATAAGGTTCCCTGTATAGCAATAAAGCTTTCTCACTTAGTACACAATCTTTGGTTTCTGATAGTTTTTATACTTTAACAATTTTGGAGGTCCCACAAAGATCATATGATTGAGCTGCCAAGTGAAGCCAACAAACCACCAACACTTGAGAATCTACTGAGCCCTGGTTTGGGCAAGTTTGGGGTACCTTCTGATGGTGATTCAGCACTTCATCACTGAGTTTGTTCTGTTCTGTCTCACAAGTTTCTGATTCTTCTGGTTCAGAGCCATCTGGTTTCTTATGGGCAGACATGGAGAAATTTGGTCTCTACCTTGAGTGACACAAAGAGTGGATCTATTCTGTATATGTTCTGTTAGTCCACCTATGTCTTGTCTAAGAAATTATTCGGAAAACTCATAGTTTGGACCACATTCATGGGCTGTAGGTACTAAACTACTGGGTCTATCTCAACTGCCTAGGTACTCTATGTGTATATTTGTCTATCAAATGGTGAAGGAAATCTTCTCAGTATTTGTTATGGACCCGTCAAGTCAAAGAATCAAGTCCTGTCTGGATCCCTGAGTCTTAATATGTTATTCATTATAGTCCAAATTCACATACGTGTCTAACACTATGGCATAATTACAAAGATAGTTTATAATTGCAGTAGTCACTCTGGGGAACTTGTGATTTCAACAAGGGCTTATACTCTCACGATCCCTTAGAACCAAAGGAGGTAACAACCCCAAAGCAATAGTCTACCTTCTTAAACTGGTGCACTAAGACACCCAATGCCTCAATGACTCAAAATTAACTTCCCTAGCAAAAGCTAAAGAAAAGGCAGCTCTTTCTCCATCCCTGACTTGCTGCCTTGAAAGCTTAGCCTTTATCCCATCTTCTATAATAGAATCCTGATTTTCTAACTATTCAGATGAAGACCTCATACTGCTCTCACAACTTCTTTACCATCATGGGGTTCCCTAGTATCTTCCTGCTTTAGGTATCATGGTCCTATCTCCCCCACTCTTACTGAGCACCCATGCACTCTGGGACATACAAATCCCACAAATTTCCATTAAGAATTGACCCCCCCCCCTTTCAAAAGAAAGTCATGCTGCTGTTTTTAAACTCTGGTCCCAGGAAGAATCCCCAAGCTCACTGAGGACCAAAGGTTTTCTGAGGAGTTTAGAATACTTTTAAACACCTATACTCCCAAGCCTACCAAAACTTCACAAACTTTTATCACTAATCAGAAGAAAGTTTAAAGTAAAGTGTCTGCTTCAGGCCATCCCAGAAGCCTTTTTTACCAAAGTAGATTGGACCAAAATCCAAAATGGCAAGCAAAATCATTCATTATCAGAAGATTTTAGAAACTTTGAGGAAATATTTCTGTGTCGACCTAGAGGCAGACCACTACAGGGACTTTTAAGACCTCTTTAACAGATTAAAACCAGAAATAGCCAGATTAGTAAGAAGAATGTCATTGGATTGGCAAATAGATTATCTAGATGAATTACAACAGAATATTGTCAAAGAACTCTGAACAAATTTTTTAAAGAACATGTCCCCTTAACTTACTTAAAGTCTAACATTCCCTCCCATAACTGATACAGAAAAGAACTATCCTGGGGGGATGCTGAAACCATACAGTTCAGGCACCAGAAAACTAACTATCCCTTAAAAACTGAGAAAGGAGTCCAACAAGCCAAGTTAGAGACACAGTAATGACATACCACTGAACATCAATAGCACCTTACTATAATATATTCTTATTAGACAAAATGAAGTTAAATTTCTTTTGAAGGACAGGCATACAAATTCCTAATGGATACAGGGCCTTCTATTTCTATTTTAAATTCCTTCCCACTCTTCCTCAAAGTATCAACAGAATAACGGTGGTTATATCCAACATACCTGTATTAACTTCCCAGTCTCACGACTTTTACCAATTTCAATTAGTCCATCAGAAAAGGAAGACGCCTTTCCACAGTGTGACTCTGCTCTAGCTAATTTACTAGGTTGAGGTTTGTTCTGTAAATAGCATTGTCAAAGTAAACGTTCTACAGAAGGCATACATTCAGGGATCCTAGAAGAAAAGTATGCACAAAACCAAATTATAGCAGCCCTAAACACCCTTGCTGTCGTGTATATACTGCCCTCTCCTAATGCACTGTCAGATCAGATACCTGTACTCTTTGTAGGGTCAGCACCATGTATTCTGCCAGAATCTTCAGCTAAAGATTCTACTGACAGGCAGAATACATGGTGCTGATCCTACTAAAAGTTAAAATTGATCTTTACAAAACCCTGCCTCAGTTACACCAATATCCACTTAAATCTAAAGAGATTATCAAGAATAAACCTCTCAACTGAGTTTTGGTTTTTGGGTTTTTTTTGAGACGGAATCTGGCTCTGTTGCCAAGGCTGGAGTGTAGTGGTGTGATCATAACTCACTGCGGCATCAAACTCCTGGCCTCGCGCCATCCTCCCACAGCCTCTCAAGTAGCTGGACTACAGGCATGTGTCACCATGCCCTCTGTTGAGTCTTTATTATAATAGAACAAAGACTTATAGTCCTTGGTAATACTACTGTATTGCTCTCCTTCAGAAACCTAATGGAAAAGACTACTAATTCGTTCAGGATCTCAGGGCCGTCAATAGAACTGTGATCCTTAGACTCCCAGCACCTCTTAATCAAACACTACCCTACCCTCCATTCCTTACCTAAGGAATGGGCTTCTGTTCACACCAGAAGCCCACTGCTTATCTTGCTAAGACATAACCTTCCTGTATGCATGTCGTGGCACCTTCGCCAACATAGTGCTTGCTTCTCCACTCACTAGATGTGTCCCACCTGCTATGCAATTCTTGTTACTTCTTTCTGAGCAACCTTCATTATTTGTCAGCTATCCTACTTCTTATGAAATCCTTTCATTATTCACTTTATGTATCACTCTTTAACTCTGCTCAAAAATTAATCTTGCAACATTATTCCCTCATCAGATAATGGGGAACCACATGGTTGTTTAGCAATATCCCAGGCCAGGAGAATCAATCATGTTAATAAACAGGTAAACTAACTTTCCAGAACCAAAGAAAGCCTATTCAGAAACCACCTACAGGAAGAGCCTACAACTGCGGTCCCCAACTCACCAGCCATGTACCAGTATCATTCCATGGCCTGTTAGGAACTGGGCCACAGAGCTCCACCGCCTCAGCCCTTCACCGCCCCCCCCGCCCCAGCCCCTGCTACCCTATCCATGGAAAAATTGTCTTCCATGAAACTTAAGAACCAGGGGCCTGCACTGATCAAAGCTTCATCCGTATTTACAGCAGCTCCCCATCACTCACATCACCACCTGAGCTCCACCCCCACCCCGTCCATGGAAAAACTGTCTTCCATGAGACTGGTCCCTGGTGCCAAAAAGATTGGGGATCACTGGAAAACATCCACCAAGGAAGGCTTCCTTGAGAGAAGAATTTTGACGTGAAGTCTATAAAAAAATGAATTTGTGATCTGACTGCAAGGAAAATACTTACTACCCTGGGCTGCTGATCTCAGGGTAAGAAAGGTCTCGCAAAGTAAAGGCTCAGGCCTAAAGGAAGATGTAGAAAAAACTTACAAAGACAATAACCCTAAGTGTTAGTGAGGTTTAGAAGAATGACCTCGGAATCACAAAAGGAAATAACAGAAAGTACCTGGAAGGAGCTATTTAATATTTTTAAACAAGTATTAAGCTAAGAGACATGAAACTGTTTGTATTTCAAATAGTTTATTTCAAGTAAGTTTATAAACTTATATAAAGTTTGAACTTGGAAATGTTCTCACAATATTAAGATTAGCGGTAAATCTGACCTCAGTGAATGGGGTGGTTTTACCAGAGGACAATAAATGATAGACTAGTGACTTGCAGATGACCGGAGGGAACAATCATCTGCTTTTGCCCCTAAGTGGTGAAACATAAAGTTAATGTAGATTAAATGGTTAGAAAAATCCTAGGATTTTTTTTTATAAAAGGCTTTCCAAATCTTCATGCCTGCATCAAAAAACCACTTCATTTTGGAGATTATCAGCCAATTGGGAATTTCTAAAAATATACGCTCCTACTCAAATTAAATGCCACAAAGAGAGCCTGTTACTCTGCAAGTGTGCAGAGAGCTAACCTGCCAAAACACAAGAAATTAATTTCTGCCACCACACCCAAACTGGTGCAACAGGTTATGCGTAAGCAGTAAGGCAGAAGAACTGTCAATACTGTCCAAACTAAAAATTTCTGTTTGAAGGCTCTAGGACAACTATGAGGGGGAAAGAAAACAAATGATAGTATACCCGGAGTTGAAACAAATTTAGCACAAATAGGTTTTTTAAGCTGTCCTTAGAAAATTAAAAGAGCTACCCAGAGTTTGCCCCTCATTAGTTGAACTGATAAGGACAAGTTGCTTTTACAAGTTCCTTGAAGGCTCCAGCTAAAAAAAAAGGCTTTCCTTTGTATGATTGGAGAGAATTTAAAACACATCCCTGGAGGCCCCACTTTCACCAGCACTCAGCTAACTCTAGGGTATCCCTGAAAAGCAACTATTAGTCAAATAAAGTAGTGAGGTCAAGAAAGATAAGACAGAAAAAGGGTCTGTTAGTTTTATCAATTGGAGCTGTGGTCCCAACTCCCCAGCCATGGCCCGTCCAGGTCTGTGGCCTCCCAGGAAAAGAAGGCTGCACACCACTACCTGAGCTCCGCCTCCCTCCCCCGCCCCAAACCCACATACCCTTGGAAAAATTGTCTTCCATGAACCCGGTTTGATCCCTGGTGCCAAAAAGGTTGGGGACCGCTGAATTAGAACACCAGTATCCTCACCAACAGCAGCTTTGTAAGAGTACTGGGCAAAGACTGAATCTGTGTATAAATGAAAGATGAAAACGTGTATAGAAATGAGGGCAGACTACTCTTTTGTAACAGACCTGAAAACAAATGCAGGAGTTAAAGGAAATGGGCTAAAAGACTTTTAAAGATGAGAGACATGTGGATATTTAAATTCTGAAAAAAGACAAAAAGAGTACTTGATAGGACAAAGTTTCAGAGCCCAGAGAGGGGAATTAAGTAACCCTGACAGTTGAAGAACACCTCTTGACTGGTCTTTGAAAACCAGCCTAGTTCCTAAAATGTACTCTTTCAGAACACAAATTGCATTTAACCACGCCCTCCCAAACAAAAAAACAGAGAAACTTGACAAGACCCCAAATTTTACTTCTGCCCTCTCTCTTTACTGTATGTAAGAAGTATTCACACAATAACTTTCATTTAGTGTTTACTACTTCCCGGACACTATACTAAGCACTTTATATGGATTAGCTCATAATTTAATGAGAATTTACTCTAGATTAATAATATTATTCCCACTCTACAGAAGAAAATTACAGATTAGAGGATCAGCAACATAAGGTCACCAGTAAAACTGCACTTAACTATCACATGCTACCTCTCATCGTCTATTAACCACCCATCACTCTAGTGTTATTCTAAGCATCTCTTTTTAAAAAAGGCAAAAAAGGCAAAGTTTTTAATCTCCAGAAGTTTTGACTATTGGCACATTAATCACAGATTTCTCCATTCGTTGAGATGTCTGAAGCTATACCAGCCAAAGTATCCTGTGTAATTCACACCACGTGGTTAAGAACTGACCATGCCCCAACATACTCTTAGGGAACATGTGCCGATTAAACCAAGTGTACCTCCAACTGACTGACACTCAGACAGCTGTGGGAAAGAGACATAAGCAGGGAGGCAAAAAAACTTCTCTTAATTCAAAACACAGACTCAGCTTATTTGACCTAAAACCTGGTCCTAAAAGGAAATTACAAATGCTTCCTATACCTTTTTTTAAGCAGAAGGGAAAAAAGAGACAAAAAGTAACCGTTGCCGGGCGCGGTGGCTCACGCCTGTAATCCTAGCACTCTGGGAGGCCGAGGCGGGCGGATTGTTCTGAGCTCAGGAGTTCGAGACCAGCCTGAGCAAGAGCGAGACCGCGTCTCTACCAAAAATAGAAAGAAATTAATTGGACAGCTAAAAATATATATAGAAAAAATTAGCCGGGCATGGTGGCGCATGCCTGTAGTCCCAGCTACTCGGGAGGCTGAGACAGTAGGATTGCTCAAGCCCAGGAGTTTGAGGTTGCTGTGAGCTGGGCTGACGCCACGGCACTCACCCCAGGCAAGAGAGTGAGACTCTGTCTCAAAAAAAAAAAAAAAAAAAAACCAGTAACCGTTAAGCAGAAGAAAAGAAACAAAAAATTGTTCAAAGGCCTCTAGACCTCTCTGTCAAGAGACCTAAACAATCTAAAAAGACAGTGTAACACAGAGCCCAGAGACAAGAATAAGACACATCTGGGGTTCAAATTCAAGCTCCTCCACACTTAACTAGCTGTGAGTCCTTGGACAAATTACTTACCTCTCTGAGTTTGGTGTTTTCTGATGACAATATGATGATAATACTTGTACTCACTTACTTCATAGTATTACTTTGAGGATTAAGTGAGATTATGTAATAATTTCTTAAAATTTGGCAAATAGGGATACATGGTATTTATTATTATAATAAAAGGCAGAATCTCCAGTGATAGATTCCTCTATACTCAGTTATTGGGAGTAGACCACAGTCCCTTAAAATCAGACAGAGAAAAAAACAACTTCAAAGAGAAAGTGGAGTATAAAAATAGAAGCAGAGAAAAAAAACTCTTTTCACTAACCCCTCCCACACCTATCCCACTATCATTCCATTCCAGGTGAAATGTTTGTATTTGCTTGGTAAAAATAATAGTTATTACATAAACTCCTTACTATATATTTACCATGCAACATAGTAACAGTAACTATTAAATATTCCATATTGACTACGTTGCAAATTTGAATTCCAGGACTTAACTACCTCCATTGGTTTGTTGTTCAAACATGAATAATCTCACAACTTCAATTACAGGCAAGAATATCAGTAAAATTCCGGTCCCTATAATTCTGAGGCCTCAATAACAT
>RJWJ010038250.1:0-15085 GCA_004363605.1 Indri indri
TCCATGTAATTTCATTTAGAGAAGAAAAGAAAGTTTATTTGCACTTACACAAGATTGATTAATCCTAGTATGCCCATGCCTCTGAAGTCTGTTTTGGGATCATCACCCTGGAAACCAATGTCAGCCCACTGCTTGGAGATTCTAGCCTTCAACTTTTTCGTTGGCATTAGAAGATTCCAAAGCTGTACAAACAAGCTTCCATATTACAAATAATAGTGATGTTCTTAATTTACCAAGATATTTTCCTTTTCATAGCTTGTATAACCAGTACCTGAATGCTTTCAATGAAACAACTTTTATAGACAAAACACAGGTTCAACAAAGACTAATTCTTAAAAATATTTCAGAAAACTTTTTAATTTTCCCCCAAAATGTACCATATTTATTCCAATTAAAAAGATTGGTATAGGCTGGGCTAGGTGGCTCACACCTCTAATCCTAGCACTTCGGGAAGCTGAGGTGGGAGGATTGCTTGAAGCCAGGAGTTTGAAACCAGCCTGAGCAAGAGCGAGACTGGCATAAAGAATAGATTTGGAAAAGGTAACAAATAATACACAGAAAGCTAAAACAATGAGATGTTTTTATTTACTAATTAACACATATATACGAGAACTGGTAAACTGCTTGCTTGAGATGAACACAGTATTTCAGGCACTTGGCCCTTGCTTCAAGCACTATATACTTAAATAGGCTCTATTATTAGGGTAGGGGATTAGTCCCTAATCAGAAAAAGGAAAACAGGCCTGAGGGAGGGGATCGTGCAGAAATGATACTGATTGTATTACAACCTGTATGATTATTTTACAAATTTTCAGTTTTAAAAGAAAAAAATAATACAACTGGTTTTAAATAAAGATCTTTAAGAATGAGGAGTTAAGAACAGCTATCAAATATCAGATACCAACAAACTAATCAATGCAAAATAAAGAAAATTTAGTCATTTTCTAAATTAAACACCACAAATCATCAAATAAAAGAGATTTACAGAAGTTGATTTGGAAAAGATTGTGAAAATTTGCAAAACAGAAACACTTGCATTTTTTCCCATTTCACTACCATTTAGGCATTGTTGAGTAAAGAACTCATAACGAAAGGAGTACCCTGTTACCTAAAATAAAATGTGAAGACCTGTGACCTTGCTTTACAGGGTCAACTCTGGCTCTGAAGCAAATCCAATCATTAGATTAGGTTTCATCTGGTTCCGACTTTTATTACCAATACATGTGATTTGTTCGCAGTAGCATCTTCCCCATGAACTCAGCAAAGAGTCTGAGTCTGTCAACAACACGACCTTGGTGATGTGGTGAGAGCCACAGTGTAAAACTACTCATACTCAAAATTTAATATGCATAATACCAAATTTCTGGGTTCTACTCCTGGAGATTCTAATTTCATAAGAGTAAGGTGGAGCTTTGGAATCCATAATACGTATATAATACTAGTTAACTCTAGTGAAGGTGATCTTAGGACTATACTTAAGACAACACGGATTACATAGCTCTTTGGTGGTGGCTGGATTAGTCACTGCCAGCAACTGTCTCTCCACCTCTAGAACTGAATTTCACAGTGCATCACCATGGTAAAAATTCCCTCGACTAGGATGCTAAGATTTGTATCTTATCTCTTCAAAAGGGGAAGGTATTATGTAGCAAGGGTCTGAAATTCAGAAAAAAATGACAATGAGGAGGATTGAAACAGCAGTTAATCCTCAGTGAGTGCCAGGCACTATTTTAAACATTTTAAGTATAAAAATTCAATCCACACAACAGCCCTTTGAGATACGTATTTTTATCATCCCCACTTAACTATATCAAGTTTTATTTTAATTTTACAATTAGGTGAACTGTATATTTTATACTTTTCCTTAAAAAAAGTTTTATTGTTTTAAAACTTGCAACTCTTATCTCTTACTGTTACTTAGATATCATCGATGTTTCTTTCCACAGTACTTTCAGTTATAATAAATTCATAATGCCAAACACAGTGTGCTATTTTCTCTAACTTTAACCTTTTTTTTTTTTTTTTGGAGACAGAGTCTCACTCTCTTGCCTGGGGCGAGTGCCGTGGCGTCAGCCTAGCTCACAGCAACCTCAAACTCCTGCCTGGGCTCAAGCAATCTTTCTGCCTCAGCCTCCCGAGTAGCTGGGACTACAGGCATGCGCCACCATGCTTGGCTAATTTTTCCTATATATATTTTTAGCTGTCCAGTTAATTTCTTTCTATTTTTGGTAGAGACGGGGGTCTCGCTCTTGCTCAGGCTGGTCTCGAACTCCTGAGCTCAGAACGATCCGCCCGCCTCGGCCTCCCAGAGTGCTAGGATTACAGGCGTGAGCCACCGCGCCCGGCCTTAACTATTTTGAAATAAAGTTGGAATAGGCGTAGAGGATGGGCAGGAGACTCAGCTCTACCCTAGGCCCTACCATTCTAATATTTAAAGCAAACCACCTCATCTCATCTGGGCCTTGAAATCCTCAACCGTAAAACAAAGGGACTAGACTGGATGATCTGTGATGTTTACCCTAGGTCTAATACTCTTTAATTTTGGCACTTGATTGGTCTTATGCATTTATACTTCAGAAATAAGAAATAGGAAAATTCTAATTCTAAATTTTTACTTCCTTAATGTTTAAATCTATTGTGGCATTATTTGGCATTAACATTCCATAAATCCCAAAAGATCTGACATAATAATCTGAAAAGGGATGACCACGTTCACAATTTGAGAGCAGCTGAAAAAAATGTCTAAAGTAGCAGGAAAATCTAAAGCTTGTAGACATATACTTTTTGATTGAAAAGATCTCCCTTTATAAATGTATAATTTATTTTAGAATAGCATTAAATATTTATTTGAATATATTTTAATAATGCTCATCAGAAAATTATATAAAAATCATTAACTAAAAATATTTCTGTATCAATGAAATTCAATATAATAAATTCTCTAAGGGGCAAAGAAACTTCATGGCTATATAAGCCTCTAGAATTTTCACACAGACCTTACTCAGCTTAAGCCTGATATATTTTTATAGAGTTCAACGCCACCAAATAAAGAAAACAAAAATTTACCTTCAGGAGAAGCTCTTCATGTTCCAGGTTATCAGAATCATATGGCCTTTTCCTCACACTTTCTACATCCAAATAGAGCTGTTTATAACCAGTTATCTGCAGTAAGCATGTCCTCATGCAGATTTTAAAACTGAAAATGATAAAATTATTTTTTAAAATCATATCTTCTTATTGCAGTAAAGTAACACTTTCCATAGCTTATGGTCCATGTGTCTATTTAGAAAACATTTCCTGGCTTTCGGTTTAATACGAGACACATCAAGAGCCTCTTTAACCACAGAACAAAATATTACATAGGATATAGAGCCTAGAAAGAGGGCAAGATGGCAGGAATGGCAAACGTTGCAATTCTAAGGATTTGTCCTCTTCTTCTTTTCACATTTTCTCTGGGCGATCCCATATATTCTCAAATCTTTATTGCCAAATATCACCAATAGACCTAATTTTCCAAGTGTGTATAAAACAAGTAGTTCCACAACAGGTTATCTCAGTTCTCCTAAATACAACATGCTCTTTCTTAAGCATGTTAACTTAAGCATGTTAACTTCCCTGAAGAAACATGCTCTTTCTTAAGCAAGTCTATAAATATATTTATGACATCACTAACCATTAGGTCCCTAAGCTAGAAGACTCTGAATTTGGGCCCACTTCTCTCCATGAACAATAGTCAAAAGTAGTCAAAAATAGTCCCCCCAAGCCCTTATCCTGTTTTTTTTATTTCAGAATATTACAGGGGGTACTGAAATGTCCCTCAAAGCAATCCTCATATCATTATTTCCCCTGCTGTATTTATGGCTCTGTCATTTCTTGCCAGAATGACTCAAGAGTTTCCTAACTGTTCTTTATTCCCTCTACCAGCCTCCCACGTCCCCAAATGCACCCTCCATCTTCCTAAACTACATTCCTGATAATGTAGCTTGTTTGCTTAAACATCAAAGGACAACATCTAAATCGCTCAGTATGGTATGCGAGACTCTGCAATATATCAATCTAGCACTCCATTCACTTCTCCAACCACTGCTCTGCTTGTATTCAATGCTCCAGCCACACAGGACTCCTTATCATTCCCAGAAACACAAATACTTCTGTCACTGTACCTTGCTGGCACCATTCCCTTACCCATTCATCAAGGTCTAGCTCAAATGTCACCTCTTTTCTGGAACTATCCTTGTAGTTCCCTCCTACACTCTTCCCTGTCTCAGCTGAAATAAATTGTTAGCCCCTCTATATTTACATAGGAAATACTGAATGAAGGGGAAAAGGCTAAATACTATGCCAATATGCTAGTGCTAGGAACACAAAAATGGAGTAAGTCTCTCCTCTTATGGAACTTAGAATTTATTGGGGGAAGGACAAGAGTTAATCACTGACTATAGTACAACAGGTTAAATGGTGTGACAGCTCTGTGAGAGGCCAAAGCAAGGCACCTGACTCAAACAGAAGAGCCAGAGAGGACCTTCCAAGGAGGAGGATATAGGAACCCGATTTTGAAAGACAAAAAAGACAGAGTAGCCAAAGTTATCTAACCTTGGGAAAGTAATGGTAAGTCACCTTGAAGAAGGCAGATGGCACACTGGCCTTACTACAGCGCTGGGAACCCAGAGATACAGGTTCCAGTCCTGCTTCTGTCATTCACCTCTCTGGGCCTTGACTGCTCATGTAGTGAAGTGAGAAGGTTGAATCAGATGATCTCCACAAACCATTTAGCTCTTAAGTATTATAACTGTGTGTGATCTCTACATTTCACAGGCTATAAATGCATAATGAAAAAGAGAATAATGTAAAAACAGCACACCTGGAATCCTTCTCAGGGTTAATATTCTTTTCCTTCATTATATCTTCTACACATTTGTCCACCTCGCTCTCAACAACATGTGTTGCCTGCTGTAAAACCTATTTAAATGAAAGAAAGCTGAATGAGAAAAATCCCTTATAGCTGAAAAAGAAGTTTTGAGACATTTAATCAACTTTACGAAGTAGATATTAAAATGCAAAATAAACCCCAAAGTCCCCAAATACTCTAGTCCATATTTACCTCTTCCTTCTCTAAACTCCTATCTATAGTTACATTCAATACCAGCCTTTACTTCTTTTATGTATCCCAAAGACTCTGGTGGAATGCTGAACATATGGTAATCATTCAAGTCCTTGAATGATCTGAGAGACGCACTAGAGTTCTTAACAGTAACATCTTATCTACTGTTCCACTAAAGTTTGGCAAAATTTTAGCACACATAAAATTCCATCAATAAATTCTGTAACCAAAACTGTTACAATCAATTGTAATACTAATTGTTACATTGATTTAAGTGATACTGAGTTCCAGAACCAGAACCTCTTCAGTGAAATAGTAAATGAAAGAAATGTCACAGACTATTTTGAGAAAAAGAAATTTTCACTTACTGCTCTTTATCCTCTCATATTTCTCATTTATTTATTCATTCACTCAATACATATTCAGAGTCCTTATCACATTCCAGGCATTGTCTGAGATACTAGAGAAACATCAGTGCACAAAAGTAACATTGCTCCCTTTTTTTTCTATTAGGCAAGAGGGAATGGAAAAATAAATAAGTAAAATACATAGTATGTTGGATGGTGGTACACGCTATGGTGAAACAGCTAAGGAAAGAGGATAGGGAGAGGAGAGGAGTGCAATTTTAAGTAGAGAGTGCTCAGGGAAAGTCTCCTAGAGAATGTCATAACAGAGTAAAAGCCTGAAAATGAAGTGAGCTAAGCTTTTAACTGGAGGAAGCCATATTCTGCTTCAAAAGAAGAACAAGTACAAAGGCCCTAAGGCAAGAACATGCTGATGTGTTTGGAAAATAACACATAGAACAGTGCTGATGACAGCGAGCAAGATTAGAATAGCAGTAGGTGAAATCAGAGAGTAATGAAGAGGGCCCGATGGAGTTTTAGTGAACAGCAGTGATAATGTTGGTAAACTTCTAAGAAGAGAGATGTCAAAGTATTTGAAGGGATACACTCCTGAAGAACTAGGGATGGAGGCTGGGACTGAGGGTGTTGTATAAAGAACTTAGTTATGGTTTTACTCCCTTTACAATTTCAAGGACAAAAGAAAAAACACGTCTCATGAGACAATTCATTCTAGAGGGTTCAGCACCCAGATAGTTGTAAACTTATGACATCTCAAAGCACAGCTTGTTCAAGGTCAGTTTGGAAAATGTACATGCTCTTTCCTGTAGAAACAAAGTTAGAGCAGTTACGATGAACAGTCCCCCAAAAGCATATTAATACAATGGTCCTTAAAGTACTGCCCCTGACCAGCAGGAACAGCAGCAGCATCTGGGAAAATGTCAGAAATGCAATCAGAACCAAATCAGAAATTCTGGAAGTGGCGCCCAGCTATCTGTGTTTTAACAAGCCTCCTGGAGATTCTGATGCATGCTCAAGTTTAAGAACTACTCTTGTGATATATTTGAAATGTGATACTTCTCCAAGTACATCTGTTACAATTATGATATTGTTACTTTGGGAAACTGCATCCCAAGTTTCAATTAAAAGAACTATATGGGTGGATAAGATACAAATAAGTTCTTAGAACCAGGAACTTGTCACCTTTCTGGACCCTTGCATTCTCTTTTTAAAAACAATGTATTACTCACTCTCTAATAGTTCTGAACAAAAGAGGAAAGCTCTGGACTCCACCCCCAATATTCATTATGGACGAGTTATTCTTGCATAGACTGTTCATAAGAAAAGAGTGTAATTAAGTCAGTAAACCCCTATTTTATACATCACTCTAGGACTGCGGTCCCCAACCCCCTGACCAGAACTGGTATGGTCTGTGGCTCTGAGGCCTGTTAGGAACCAGGCCGCATGGCAGGAGGTGAGGAAGCCAGCAAGCCAGCAATGCTGCATCTGTATTTACAGTCACTCCCCATTGCTTGCATCACTGCATAAGCTCCGCCTCCTGTCAGATCAGCAGCAGCATTAGATTCTCAGCATTAAATTCTCATAGGAGCATGAACCCTACAGTAAACTGCATGTGAGGCATCTAGGTTGTGTGCTCCTTATGACAATCTAATGCCTGATGATCTGACGTGGAGCTGAGGTGATGATGCTAGTGCCAGGGAGCAGCTGCAAATACAGAATATCACAATAAATGTAATGCACTTGAATCATCTCAAAACTATCCATTCCCCCATCCCCTCACCCCCGTCCATGGAAAAACTGTCATCCATGAAACCGGCCCCTAGTGCCAAAAAGCTTGGGACCACTGCTCTAGGACATGACAGATATGCTTGCAATGCTCAACTAGGTCCGTTTTGTTTCTGGCATTAATCAGTAACATATCAATATCACTAGACAGTAACAGGTCAACATTTTTTTACCCTGATCCACATTTTACATCACGACCAAGTACAAACATTCAAATGGATATCTAAAATATATAGAGATGCAAACACACATATATAACCAAAATAAAAATTTCCTAAAACAATATTTAACCTTATTATGACCAATGATTTCTAAATAGTTTCTATTCTATTCCTTTTTTGTTGTTTAATGTTGGTTGTGATCTATTTCAAACTATTGTCTAGATTAGATGACCCATATTCTATCTTTGCTATACCATATAATCTACATATAGAACAAACTGTGAAATACTAGAGGGAAGTAACAGTATGTGGTAGACTGAATTATTGGCCCCGATTTTTTCACTTCCCTGTAATTGAATTATATACCCACCTGCCTACCATGGCCTTATGGTGGGCATAACAAGTTTCTCTACCCCTTGACTTAGGCTGGGCCACTTAACATATTTTAATCAATGGGATGCTGATAAATAGGACAAACACAGACTTAAAATATGTCTGTGTGGTTGGGCCTTCAGTTATCCACTGTGAGAATATTCAGCAGCTACCCAACTATCCCCCAACCCCCACAAACCTAGATCCCAGATGAGACAAAAGGAATAGACCTGAACTTGGCATCAGCCTGAAGAAGAGCACTTCCAGCTGACCAACAGACACATAAGCAAGAAATAACATATTGTTTCATGCCCCTGAGATTTTATAATAGTGTGTTAACACAGCAAAAGCTCACTAATATATAGCATGAGTTATGACTCATTTTGGTTCAAAAGGAACGTGACCCAGGGTTTTCTCTATGCAAAGTTACTTGGTTTTCTCTTACAGAATCTATGCTGAAGACACAGTCTAAGAGAAAGCTTTCACCCTAAGACCTGGCTTTCCCCAAAGCAATCAACTCCTAAGGCAAAATAAATAAGTAAAACTTCAGAACACCCAGGACTAATGATTCAAATACCTTCTTTGTGCATGAAAATCACCCACAGAGAAAATGTTTTCAAAACAGAACAGTACTTCTACAGGGGGAAAATTTCACTCAATGCTCTTTATAGCCAAAACTCTTCTAGCAGGACACTAAAAATAAATCTAAAATTGAAACATGCCTTTAAAGGAAAAGTATGTCCAAGTTAGATTTTCTAGAATCATCACATTGATATGATCCTACCTTATTCTTGGAGTATGTCAAGGAATTTTCTGGAATAAAAAAAAATGTTATCACTTACATGCTGTTTGTGAATTACTTCATAAATAAATAGCAAAAGTATCAAACCAGTAGTAAATTAGTTTAACAGTAACAGAAGATATAATTTCTACATGAATAACATAGCAAACATTTCAAAGTTTAATCTTACAGTATGGAGTAGATATGATTCCAAAGACCTCAACCAAACACAACATAACAAGCCAAATAAGTCAAAGATCACATGGCTATATGAGGATGGTTTTATATCTGGCTTCTCAGTCCTGTTACATTGGTCTATGTCTCTGTTCTTGTGCCAGTACCATACTGTTTTAGTTTCTATAGCCTTGTAGTATAGCTTGAAGTCTGGTAAATTGATGACTCCCAATTTGTTCTTTTTGCTTAGGATTGCTTTGGCTACACGGGTTCTTGTCTGGTTCCATATGAAGCATAGAATTATTTTTTCTAGATCTGTGAAAAATGATGTTTGACAAAGCAGACAAAAACATACACTGGGGAAAAGAATCCCTATTCAATACATGGTGCTGGGAAAATTGAATAGCCACATGGAGAAGACTGAAACAGGATCTGCACCTCTCACCGCTCACAAAAATCAGCTCACAATGGATAACAGACTTAAACCTAAGGCATAAGAATTCTAGAAAAAAATGTTGGAAAAACTCTTACAGACATAGGCCTAGGCAAAGAATTTATGGGGAAGACCCTGAAAGCAATCACAGCAACAACAAAAATAAATGGGACATGATCACACTAAAAAGTTTCTGCACAGCCAAGGAAACTATCATTAGAGCAAATAGACAATATACAGAATGGGGGAAAATATTTGCATGCTAAACATCCGATAAAAGGTTGATAACTAGAATCTATATAGAACTCAGGAAAATTAGCAAGAAAAAATCAAACAACCCCACTAAAAAGTGGGCAAAGGACATGAACAGAAACTTTGGAAAAGAAGATAGAGTAATGGCCAATAAACATAAAAAAATGCTCAACATCTCTAATCATCAGGGAAATGCAAATCAAAACCACAATGAGATATCACTTAATTCCAGTGAGAATGGCTTTTTATCAAAAAGTCCCCAATAACAAATGTTGGTGGGGATGTGGAGATAGGAACACTCGTACACTGCTGGTGGAACTGCAAACTAGTACAACCTCCATGGAAAGTAGTACGGAGCTATCTGAAAGAACTAAAAGTAGAACTACCATTTCATCCAGCAACCCCACTACTAGGTATTTACCGAAAGGAAAAAAAGACATTCTATGAAAAAAGACATCTGCACTTGAATGTTTACAGCATCACAATTCACAATTGCAAAGATGTGGAAACAACCCAAGTGCCTATCGATCCGTGAGTGGATTAATAAAATGTGGTATATGTATATCATGGAGTACTACTCAGTCATAAAAAAAATGGTGAACTACCTATTATATTATTCCGGACAGAGCTGGAGCCCATTCTTCTAAGTGAAGTATCACAAGAATGGAAAAACAAGTACCACATGTACTCACCATTAAACTGGTATTAACTGATCAACACTAATATACACTTATGGGAAGCAACATTCATCGGGTATTGGGCAGATGGGAGGTGGGTGAGAGCGGGGAGAAGGGAATGAGTAAATTCACACCTAATGGGTGCAGTGTGCACTGTCTGGGGGATGGGCATGCTTGGCTCTGACTTGTGTGGTACAAAGGCAATTTATGTAACCAAAGCATTTGTACCCCCATAATACTCTGAAATAGTAATAATACAAAAAACAAGCCAAAGAGGTGACACCAACCTCATTACCTGGGGTAATCTGTTTCTGTGCAGACCCCCCAAGTGTCTACGAACCACCTCAAATTCATCTGTCCCTGCCTCAGAATAGCCCAGGCCCCCCAAACTCATTTTAAGACTACTGTGAGAGTGTTCTCTACTACATTTTCTTCATTTGTTAGCCTTACTGAGTAAATGTTTAGATTTGATGTGATAACAACTGAATTACAAAGCAAAGGGGCAAAGACTTTAGATTATCTGGCTAACTATCCTTTAAACAGACAAACAGCAACATAGCTTTTCCATTCTTGGTTTCTGTTTCAAGAACCACAAGAACATTTGTCTTGGTCTAATTTAACATTTTTTTCTGACACATTTACTAATAGTCTCCTTTTTCTCAGCAATTTGAAAAATTCAAGAAAAATGTTTTTGCCATGAAGTAAAGCCTCAACATATGTTCTTCTCCTACACTACAAAACACCAACTCATACAGCCTGCAGAGATT
The DNA here is from genome assembly GCA_004363605.1 of Indri indri. NCBI lineage: Eukaryota > Metazoa > Chordata > Mammalia > Primates > Indriidae > Indri > Indri indri. The sequence goes on from RJWJ010038250.1 coordinate 10,866, forward strand.
CTTATCAAGATGTACTTTGTTCTGAGTACAAAGGGACAAATCAAAAGGGCAGGCAATAATTTAAGTCAGCCATGAAGTTGTAAGAAAAGTAGGAAAGTAATTAAACTTAATCATTCAGCTGCCCTGAGGCAGCTTCTGTCTGTCATTCTTCCAATGTTGTCTTGGATACTTGTTCCAATTGCCAACACCCCACTCTCCCAAACTTACAGGGGTTGGTTTCTTAGTAGAAGCACACTTGATCAACACAAAAGGAGATCTGGTTAATTCACTAGTTTCCATTTAACACAGTGAGCATGAGCTACAGCAGTTCCCTGGCCTTCCATACCCTGTCTGAAAAGAAGTGACTTCACACCACATTTCTTATTCATCTGTGTTCTAATCTAGAGCAATATTTCCAATTAAGCATTGAAAAACTGGTATATTTTAGAGGGTAATAGAGCAGCATTGTTCAACAGAAATATAATACAAGCCAAAATGTGAGCCACATGTGTACTTTAAAATCATCTATAGCCACATTAGAATAAAAAGAAACAGATAAAATTAATTTTAATATATTTAAACCCAACGTATCCAAAATATAATCATTTCAACATAAAATGGATGTAAACAATGAGACATTTTTACATTCTTTTTTCTTATAGTCTTTGAAATCCAGTGTATATCACACTTACACTTATAGCACGTTTCAATTCAGACTAGCAACATTTCAAGTGCTCAATACATGTGGCTACTGGCAACAGCATTGGACAGTGAGGATTTTGAGTCTAATAATCTTTCCTAGGGACCATTGGCTAATTAGTGTCCTTTCATAAAGAAATCAAATATGAAATTAAAAGACTGATGAAGGATGCTAAGTATACAAATGGATCTAGATCAAGGCACTTATTCTTCCCATCCCTTTGAGTGAAAATTTCAATGAGTTTATATAAATATACAAATTTTTCTCTAGAAAATAAGTTCCAACTATAAGGAACAACTGATAAATTTAAGGAGCCAGAGAAGATAATCCTTCGCACACATAAAGAATCAAATAATCACTTTCTTTTTCTATAAAGTCATACAATTTTAGAGCTGGAAGCATTCAAAGTGAGATTCAGTTTAAATTACTTAATCAGGATATACAAGGAGAACATCTGTCACTGTGACTATTGAGAAAAAATATTCAGAGTTAAATTTTTATTAATTGCCAATTTTTCTTTTCTGAATTACATTACCTATCCTGTGTGTCCTCTGTGCACCTACATAGGTATCAAAAATTCGCTGCAATTCACACTTTCCAGTCATCTGTCGTAAGAGCCATTTCATCCAAAATCGAAAAAAGTGCCCATAGAAGAACTCCCACAAAGAAATAAACATTTTTCCTGGAAGAGGAAATATAGAAGACAAGCTTAGTGACTTTAAATTGAATTTTAAACTTAAAAATATCAGTTTATCCATCTGATCAAATTTCAAATGATATTAAAATCTATTATTCCATTGTCTGTTTTGTGATAGTGTTTAGGCATCTACAAAAACAATAACAGGTGTAATATATACCATTTAGATAAACTGATGGCTGGCCAAATGGTCAATTTATCACTTTTTTAAAAACTGTAAAATCATAACTTATTTAGTCAAGCTATTTAATGGCCTGAAAGAATGATAGAATAGTCTGCACTTTTTTGCTAAAATAGTTGTATTTCGTATCTTACTTTCCTATTTTAATTCCTCATTCTTTGAAAACTGGGGGTCTACAGTTCGAAAATAAGAGGACCCCAACAAAGCAACAATTAAAATACACCAAACATCAGATTTGTTTTTTTCAGGACTAAGCTCTTCTTAACCCTTGTGGAAAAGCTGTTACAGCTGTTCCAGTAAAGTGATGCCAGCAAATAAAAACACTACATACGGCTTACAAATTGTAGTATACAAGTTAACACGGAGTATATCGTACCCTAGCTAACTCCTGATTTTCCGTTCAATAGGTGAAGGGTAGAAATGCAATAGGAGTTTGGAAAAAAAAAAAAACTACACACTCTATAAACTGGATCTTAGGTCATAAGAAAAATGTTCAGCTTCTTAATGAAGGGCAGAGGGAGATCCAAGTGAGGGGAAGATACTTAAACAAAAATGCTCATCCTTCCTGCCTTAAACATTCCCACAGACACGTCATCTCTGGACTTGGGCCTGAGGGGCTGTCAGATTGGAAATCCCCGCAGGTCAGTGCAGAAACAGTGCACGTAACACAGCTGGGCTGATCTGTATCTTTAAAATGAATACGCCTAATCCGCGCTCATCAGGACAAAAGAAACAGAACTGCCAAGCGGAGAGAACGCAAGCCTCGCGGCGTCGGAGCACCCCAGACCTCGGGGAGTCGCTGCACCGAGCCCCCGTCGCGCGCTGCCCGCGAGTGGGAGTGAAAGGCTTGCACAAAGCCCGGCCGCCCCAGGCGCCCCGCAGATTCCCCGCAGAACACCGCGGGGCTCGCGCAGCCGGAGCACTCTCAGCGCAGCCGCACCGAAGCAGCGCAGGGCAAGAGGAAAAGAAACAGCATCCACCTCACAGGAGCGGAAGAACTAGGGGGAGCAGGAGCTGCCTCGGTTTCCCCAACTGCAAAGAGCCGGCAACGGAAACGACGCTACTCGCAGAGCCCTCCCTGCAAGCACCGCGACCCGGAAGTCAGGGAGCGAGGCCGCGGGACCGCCTTCTTCGGACACTGCCCGCCCCCGCCCCCGCCCCTCTAGCCTCTTCCGATTGGCCCGCGCTCCACCTATTGCTAACGCTGAAGGGAGGTCCCGCTGTGTTGCCCCGGCGCAGGCTCCCATTCTAGGAACGCCAGGACGGTTTCCCTGGCAACGGCGGCGTGGAGACTCCTAGCACGGTTCTGGAGACTTTTCGTTAAATCTCAGGTCGTTTGCACAAGTTGGCACCGTGTACTACTCCTAGTCTTCAAGCATGGCAGAAACCGTGTGTTTTTAGTAACGTTTATAGCGCAAAGGTTACAAAAACGCTTTCCCCTACAGTGAATCTTAATTCTGTGAAGTAGTTATTAATGGGCCCACTTTATGGATAAGGAAAAGAAATTTAGGTTGATCGACTTGCCTATGGCTAATACGTGGCAGATTAGGAGAGCCCTGTATATTGAGAAAAGACGTTTGGACTTTATCCTATAATAAACTACTAACAGTTAATTCACCCAGCATTTATTCTTTAACTGGCTTTTATCAAAAAAGTAATTTTTGCACATGATTTTTTAAAAACCTACAAGAGTACATTCATTAATTCAACAAGTATTTGTTGATTGCCTGTTATGCACCAAGCAGTGTTCCAAAAAGGAATCATACACTGAACAGGTAAATATTTAGTATGTCAGGTGGTGCTAAGTATTAAGGGTATTAGGGAGTGTGTGTGGGAGGTCATTACGTAACGTGTAGTTAAGGAAGCCCTAGTAATAAGGTGACATTTGAGCCTTATTCAATGAAGGAAGAGAGTGTACCGTGAGAGTATCTGGAGGAAAAGTATTCCAGGCGCCAGTATGGCAAGTGCAAAGGCCTTGAATTGGGAGCATATTGGCAATGTTGGAGGAATAGCAGAAAAGCCAGTGTGGCTGGAGGAAAAAGAGTAGGGCAGAGAATAGAAGTACAAAGGACAACTGACACTTAAAAATTACTTCCCCCCACCCCCACCAAAGAGTCCTGGTCCCTCGGTCCCATTGCTCAGAAGCAACAAGTGTTAGTTTCTTGTTTATACTTTCAGAAATATTCTAGGCAAGTGTATATGTGTATATTCCCGCCATCTCCTTGTTAACACGAATTGAAGCAAGCAATACACACTTTCCCACCTCTCAACCAGCATTTTGTAAATGGACTAATTGTACAATACTAGACATGTGCAGGGTGCATAAGTCACCGTTCCTCCCCAGTAGGGAGGCAACCAACATGAACTTGGTAATGAAGTCCAGATATATGCTATAATAATAAAATCATAGAATCTTAAATCTTGAAGGGAACTTAGAAATCATCCAATTTAATTTTTTAAATTGAAGACTAAAGATTCAGAAAGGCAAAGTTCACAGCCAATTTGGCAGATTAAGACTTAGAAACTAAGTTCCTTTTCAGGAGTCTCTCCATTATTACGCAAGGCTTTTATATAATAGAAAGTAAGATAATTCTGCATGTAAGCTTTTCACCTTTTCAAAGTTCTATACTCACTGTAGGTAGTGCGGAGAGGAACACTCTCCT
>RJWJ010038251.1:0-15086 GCA_004363605.1 Indri indri
TGAATACAGCGTTGGGAAGAGATATGCAGTAGCTCACCCTTATATATCATTTCCAACACACACCTACAGCAGCTGCAAATAACCTCAAGAGCAGGTGTAATAGTAACATGTAATAAAATTATTTTTATTACTTTTTTATTGTTCATATCTAAGACATACAATATGATGTTTTGATATACATATACATAGTGAAATGATTACAGTAATCAAGCACATTAGCATATCTATCACCTCACATAGTTAGCCTTGTTGGGGGTGTGGGGGACTAAGGCAACAAAAATATACTCTCTTAGCAAATTTCCAAGATATAAAGCAATATTATTAAAATTATTAAGTATAGTCCTCATGCTGTACATTAGATCTAGTATTTATTACTTTTGATTTTAATATTGCAAGTTTATTTAATTTAATTTTTAATAATGTTTTTGTTTAACAACTGACCTGAAAATTTGTTAAAACAAACAGCTCCCAAAAAGCTTGTAAGAGCTGGCTCCAACACCCATCTACGGTATCAATAAAATTCTTCTTTGGTGTGGTGTATCCTCTTCCAATATCTCCATGAAATATTAAGTTTCAGCTTCTGCACGCAGCTATAGCTGAGATTTCCCTCTTTGTTTCAGATATCTATAAATCTCCTTTCTTGAATTTTTTAGCTTTTTTGTGCATTTTTATTGTGATACTCTTCAGCACTGTGTGTGTTTGGTGTAGGTAAAGGTACTTCCCAAGAGAGCTCATTGCCACACTGATGGGTAGCCTGATCTCTTGCATTTTGACCACTCATTCCCCACTCTGAACTTAAGTTGTTTTATTCCTCAACCTAGAGCTTCATTTACTGACACTACAGATAGAAATTATTGGTGTTTTCTGACCTGGCCTCATGAATGGTGGCAGACAGTAGGATTTAATGCTTCTATCAAGGGGCAACTACAGCAAATGGAGGTTGTGGGAGGAGGGATGCAGTTGGAAGTTGGGTTTCAGTGTGGATCAGCCAGGTTCCTGGCAGGAAAAGATGGCAAACTCCAATCGGCTAATTTGAGGAGAGTTTAATAAAGGATCTATTTACAAAGCTGTGATCACCAGAGTGGAGACAAACAACAGGGCAGAGAGGTACCTTGGGCTGGGGAAAGCAGGCAGCAGGAGCTCTGCTGCCACCCTCAAGCCTGAAGGGATGAGGTCAGAGAGTGACGCAAGGGCGCTGGAGGCAGAGAGTGCCGCATGGACACGGCCACCCGACAGCACACGTGACCTTCTGGTTGTGAGAAACTGCCGGCCTTCCCTGACCTGCCCAGAGACAGCGCGCCGGGAAAGCAGCTGGGCCGCTTCGCTCCCTTCCTCCGATTCCCCCCTCCCCATTATGTTCTTCCGGCTCAGGTCAAGCCAGAAGCCAGAGGTGATTCCATACGGGCAGCTGCTGGGAGCACAGAGCACGGCAGAGAAGGGCGGGGGCGAGAATAATAGCGCAAGAGCAAGTGGAAGAGCAGCGGCGGGCTAGGGGGAGCCTCGGTGACCGGGAAAATGAGGTCCCAGAATGGAGGGGTAGAGTCTGGAGACTGGAAACCCAAATCAGTCACTTGAGTGTTTTCTCCTACTTTCAGAAGCTCAAAAATAAGCGTGATCTGGGAAGAAGCTTGTCCGGTACTGGCTGGATTTCAGGACTATCTATATTGAAATAAAAGTCATGGCTATTTGTATGGAGTCAAAATGTATCCCAATCTCCTAATACCATACTCTCCCCCCCACCCACTCCCTACACACACATAAGATGCAAAGAATTTGAATGATTATAATCCTTGGTTCATGACTCACTCTCATCGTTGGTCCCAGCATGATTTTCTGTTTTGTTTTGTTTTCAGTTATATAATTAATAATACGCACCAGACAATTCACCACCTAACACATATATGAGCACTTGACAATAACTTTGCAACGTATCTAAGTCCATTGGGTCAAGCTTACAAATTGTGTTGTTTAGATCTTCTGTATCTTTTCTTTTGCCTTCTTGACCTATGTGAAGAATTGAGAGGGATATATTAAAATATTTTACTACGAAGGTAGACATTTCTGACCTGTGTATTATATAAATTTTGATTCATATATTTGAGGCTATTTTTTAAATGCATGTATATTCAGAGTTAATATAATTTTCTTGGTAAGGTGAATGTTTATCATTATATAATTAGTCTTTCTGTCCCTACAGTGCTTTTTTTCTTAAGATTTATTTTTTGATATTAATATATCTATACCATTTTTTGTTTAGTTAGTATTTGCAAGATACATCCTTTCCAACTTTTATGCTCAATCTCTGAAATGTCCTATATGGTATGTGTCCTATAGGTATGTGTCTTGTAAACAGTATAACCTAAATTTATGTTTTTGTGTTCATTCTGTCGATCTTAGTCTTTTAATCACAAGTTTAGTCCATTTGTAGTTACTGAAATTAATGAGATATATGAACCTCTTTTACCAACTCATATTTTTTATTTCAATCTTTCCCATGATTCCAATTTTTTTTCCCCACTGTTAGCCCATTTCTGGAGCTCATCATAGCAGGTGCAGCCAGCCCCAGTCTGCTACCTGGCAGGTGGCTCTATTTTGGCCTCTACTCTGAGACATGTTTTCAGACTCTGTTCAGGTTTGGGTTGCTCATTTCTAGCATCCTCCTTCACACAGGAATTATTTTTCCAGACCCAGCCTTTTGCAGATACTGAGACACTGCCCTGGATCTCAGTAGATGGCCTATCTAGACACAAAGCCCCATGTCCTCACTCAGACAGCATGTCTTTGGACATTCTATTAATATGGATCCCCTGTCTGCTTGTATTTTTTTCCAGAGAAACCTCTGCAAAGCAATTAGCAACATCGTTGAAACAGTAACCTGATTGGTTCTTTCTGAATCAAGTTGTCTATTGAAAACTATACAGGTGCCCTAAGTTATATACCCTTGATGATCTTACCTGTAAATAGTTTGAGCAGATATCCTTCATAGCTAGAATAAAGATAATAGTTTATATTGAAAGACTAATCCATGGATAGATCATTTCAAAATTTACTCTGAGAGCTTAAGGAAAATATATTTTGTAGGGCAAGAAAGTATGTATTTCCCAGATCCAATTAGTGAATGAATCCTAATAGTAGCTGGGATCCTCTCACATGAAGAAAAGTAAACTAGGTTACAAAAGAGAGGACTTACGTGCACTTAGCTCTTGCAGGAAGGAAGGAACTGTAGGGGCATTGGAAAAGGTTACTAGGCAAGAGTTGTGGTTGAAGAGAAAGGATGACGATAAAGAGCCTTTGCAGAAGTGGTTAGAAGAAGCCATTAATACCGTGAATACATTTTTCTCCCACCAATGAGGAGCATATGGGGAGGCAGCATCACTTGTCTCAAGCAGCGCAAGCTGCCAAGAAGCACAAATAAAGTATAAAGAGGCAGTGGGGGGAGGGAAGTGAGAGAAGATGGAGTAAATTTCCATTCAAAATGGCGATAGAAATACAAAATTGCAAAGAATAAATTCCACAAAGAAATAGAGAGATTTAATTTTTTTAGTTACAAATATTACCATAGAGCATAAAGCCATGAATAATTGAAGAGACACACCATGTTCACAGAAGGGAATACAATTTTGGATTTAATGTATTTTCAAACAGAATCTATATAAGAATGAGAATATGAGCAGTAGATTAGATAAAAGTATTAAATTTAGTGACATTGGTAACTATATTCTGGTTATATAAAAAAATGTTAGGAAATACACACTGAAGTATTTAAGGATAAAGGGCCATGATGTGTGCAGTTTCGGAAAAAATACTACATATAGTATATATCTTGTATTACTGATTACTATTCCAACTTTTCCCTAAGTTTTACATTTTTTCCAGTGAAAAAAGAAAAAAAAATCCACCCAAGCCTATAAAAATACAACCTTTATAAAATAAAAATAAAATGCTAAGTATGACAAAGGAACAGCCAGAGAACTAAATGATTCTAAAAGTCACTAAAAATGACGCATGGGCAAAACTAACCAAGTACGTGCACCTTCTATTACTGCAACGTTGTTTCTTAATTCTCTCTCTTATCTCTACACTTATATTTTCTAAAGAATTTTCTTGTTCTCTGATTCTTTTTTCAGAGGCATTTCAAATCTCTCTGAGAATAATAATTGTTTGGTTAAGTTTTTTGTTCCCTGCCTTATCCCTGGGGTCATTTTTAAAATCTTTGTTTACTCATTCCTTCTTTATCACATTGTTGGGTTTCAAAAAAAAATCTGCTCTTCTTTGGTTATTATTATTTCATGTTTAAAAGTGAGGCATTTAAGAGGAGTTTAAGAGATTATAGCACTTAAGGGGCTTACGAAAAGATGGGCTTTGGATTTATTTGGCTAATTCCCTGGAAATATCATGCGAAGTTTCTTTAGATGTACTCATATACCCAAAAAGGAAATTTCTTTTAATTGGGGATGGAGCTTGGCTATGGTAAACAAATGGCTGCTTGTGCTTTATGGGAGGGGTCTGAGGGAAGTTGAGGACCAATTATTCAGTAAAGATGCTTTCAATTACAGTTCTCCCTTAGTGGGCTGGTTCCAGGACGCTCCCCACCCCACCCAGGATATCAAAATCCTCACACACTTTGGTCCCACAGTTGGCAGTCCTGTGGAACCCTCCTATATACAAAAAGTTGGCCCTCCCTTCCACTCGCATTTTGTTTCAGATGTGGAACCCAGACGTGGAGGGCCAACTGTATTTATTGAAAAAATCTGCACAAAAGTCAACCATGCAGTTCAAACCCATGTTGTTCAAGGGTCAACTGTAATTCCCACAGGTATTCAGAATTTTAAAGGAATACATAAACGTTTTAGAAGGATATTTAATAACAAAATACATTTATTTACTATGTGTTAAATTAAAAAGGAATTACAAATTAATACATTCACTCTGATCCCAAGCCTCTAAACATTTTTCTATTTATATTTATATCCATTTTTATAACTTTGAATTCCAGAAGGAATAAACTGCCCCTGAAAGATCTAGAATACAATAAAAAGTGATCTTGTTTTCTCCTCTTCCTGGTTCTCTGACAAGTCTATTGTGATTGACTTTTAAAATGCAGCAATTAAACGAAATGTGTATTTGGAGCTAGTCCTCACAACAATATATGGAACTCTGGAAGTTGAGCACTCAGCTCTATCCTGGCCCTTTGTTCCTCTCCACCAGGCCTGTGACGCCCCCTACAGTCAAGGCAACACGTTAACAGTTTTCAATCTCATTTGGACTGCTAACTTCTCTCTTTCCTTTTTTTTTTAATTAGAGTCGGAGTCCTCTACATGGCCTTTGTCATCAAACTTTCTCATTTCCCTCATATATAATTCAATACTTTTTTAAAAAACAGATTCATCCCAAATAATTAAAACAATGACTTCATATCATACTTTACCAAAAAAATGAGAAGAAAAGAGATGAAGCACTCCCATTTCCATGTGATCTAAACCTTGAACCCATAAAGAGTGGGATATCCAGGTACTAAGAAGGGAAAGCTGACCAGGACAGGGGCACTCCCTTCCGTGGGGGAGGGGAGCTGTCGGAAATACCACGCTGGTGCCTGTACAAGCCCTGCCTCTCTCAGCCGAGATGATTGATCATGCTTAATGATTTGGGGGCTAGAAGAGTTTTACTAGCCACAAAGGATGTCAGTTCACAAAATGTCTGCATAAGATAAGTTTAGTTTCGTGTTCCTAACCTGTGTAGCGTCTGTACGGGAACACATTGGTACATCAATGCCTACATGTGTATGTTTATTTATAAAGTATTTTTTTATGTATCAGACATGTACCTAACAGATCTCAGGCATTATAATAAGTATTGAGAGCATAGAAATGTCCACCCAGAGCTTGCTTTTAGGGAGCTTACAGAGAAGAGCTTAATCACCAACAACAATGCAAGCTTCCATCGCCTGAGACAGGACTGCTCCTGGAAATGGGGTGAGGGGAGGAAGATTTAGGCAGACCCATATTCAATTATCTCGCTTGAATAACAGAAGTGGCAGAGACTGGCCCAGTGGCTCTGAGAGGCAGTGTTGCATAAAGGTTAAGCGCGACCCTCCAGAACCAGCTGCCTGTGTCTGTGTTTGAATCATAGCTTCACCATACGCTAATGCTGGGACGTCACGCAAGTTATTTAACTCTTCTGCACCAGTTCCTCACTAGCAATGGGAGTGAGGATGATCATAATACCTCCTCAAAGGACTGTTGTAAGACTTGCTAAGTCAATATATATAAAATACTTAGGAAAGTATTTGGCATGTAATAAGCACTCGATAATGAATATGGAATAATATAATAGACTGTATTATATTATTATTGCTGGAGGGCAACCTGATAATATCTCTTTTCAGCCTTACTGAAAAGGAAACCCATTGATTGGAAAAAAGGTCCCATATAACAGAAGCCAAACCTTCTTCTTAATATTGGGTAGGATGAAGGGAGGAAGGGAGGGAGGGGGGATTGGACCAGCAGTCATTCTGTGCTAGAGCTCTACCATTTCCTTTATAATCCTTGAGAAAGTGAATTAGCTCCCAGACAACTGGGAGACATTTGGGTGCATTTCTCCTGCCTCCATACCTGTTTCTTTTTCTTACCCACTAGTACACCATGAAATCTCTGGGTTGACCTAGAAGCTGTGAGAATCAGCTACTCAGTAATGGGTCTGGAGTCATCATTCATTTGCTTTGATTAGAGGCAGGATCAGGGCCACAGCTCGATTATAAGGGTGACTCTCAGTGAGCCCCATCGAATGAGACCTGTCTCTTGGATTTCCCAAGAGGGAAACACATTAAGGTCCTGACATTTATATTCACTTGCTTCTTGTAATACTTACTAGGACTGGGCCACTCCTGGGTTAAGATCCATGACCTCATTGTGACTTGGAGGAATGAAGCGGTATCTGCCCACCCCACCCAGCCCCCATCTTAGTGCTGACATCATCATCTCCCTTCGAAATCCAGGCAATTTTGTACAGACAAGGGCGGGGCACCCTGAAAGATACACACATGTACAAAGGGACTTCCTGCAACTGCTTTCCTTCCCCAAAACTCTGACGTTTAAATCTAACACTCAACTCTAACACCCAAATAAAGACATTGATGATAAAGAGACTTTACACAAGCTGTTTTCAAGGATATAATGGTTTCTTCTCCAGCCAATGAGGAGTAGGTGTGAGGCAGCATCACTTGTCTCTGGCAGACTAAGTCACTAAGAAGAGAATCAAGAAGCACAGAGCTGCAATTAGGGGGAAATACAGTGTAAAATAAATGTATCAGGAAATGTGTAGAATCATTTGTAGGAAATCACAAACATCTGTGAGATTATATAAAATCCCTTCTAAGCATTACAGATGCTTATACCGGTCCACTTGGTTGGTAGAGGGTAGGAAGGGGAAGGGTTCTAGGCCAGAATGTTCCCATTTAGAGGACACTTTGAAACTGTAGCTTTTGTTGTGAGTGTATGAGTGTGCATTCAATGCTACTGTGTACAGTGGAAAAAACTTTAAGTCCTATTTGAAACATCTAGTCTTTGTAGATGTTTAAAAAAAAAAGTGCACAACATATGTTGAAAGTAGAGGGCTAAAGTAACACTCTTTAAGTGTTTTTGTTATTTCATAGGAGTGGTTGCATCTGGGGAATGGAGTTGTTAGACTTGATGTCTTAGAGAATATGCTGGCTGTCACTGGGTGGTGGGGGAGGGGAGGAGGAAGTATGCAGACAAGGGTTCTGTGCCAGTGGGTCAGAGTAGTTGACCACTGTTCTATATGTGCATTTAAGTTAATATTACTGTGTATTAAAGGATAAACAAATCCTAATGCTCAAAATATGTTAAAAGTAGAGATAGTTCAATAATCCCTTTATATATGTCCTTTTGTTAGTTTTTAGGAGCGACTCTCTTCTGGGAGTGACCTTTGTTAATCTGCCTCTTGGAGCTAGAGGTAGTCCTGTACTTAGTCACTGGAGTGGGGGAAGAGGACGAAGAGGAGGGTGAAGGGAAGGACTCTTTGCTAGTATCTCCACATCTAGAAGATTGTTTTAGATTATAACCATCGGTCTGTATGTGCATTTTTAGTAAAGTATCTGTGTTTATTGTGCAAAAAGTTCATTACTTTGCAACATCTAAGCTTTGGAGATGTCCTGAGGTGCCAATGTATGATAAAAAGTAGAACTAGTGAATTAGCCATTTTGTGAGTATCTTTTCGTTATAATTGACAGAAAAGATGCATCTTGCACATGGAATTGTTAAACCACCCCTGAGCAGTGTACATCAGGACTTGTTCACTAGGTTGGCAGCAGAGGGCAGAAGGAAGTATGAAAGGAGAGAAGTATGCAGATGCGTTCACATTTACATTTTGATGACAGCCATTGATGTATGTGCATCCCTTTTGGCTATGCTATAAGAATACCTTAAGTAATTCAATAGAAGCATACCTTCTTGCTAATATTTTAATGGTATAGCTCTGATTATGAATTCTCTTAGAAACATTACACTTAGTGTACTCTGTTGCTTTATGTTTGATTTTAAATTGAGCATTAAGGGAATGCAGTATTTTAATCGGAACTCTGCCGGTACTTTTATCTGGAGGACTGTTGCCACTTTTGTCTTCTATGAAATTTTCATCCCAAAACAGGCAGGATTACATTTTTTCCTAACAGATTGAGTTTGTGTAGTGTATTCTTGGTTATCAAAATATTCACATAGCTTTGGGATTTTTGATTATTTTTTTTTTTTTGGATTGGTTCATGATGCATGAAAAAGCATGAACACACTATACAATCCCAATCCCATGAAATTGGATACTGTGTATGTGTCAGGACACGTGAAACTGTAAACTGCTTGTGATTGTGGATGACTTTGTTCTTTGCTTCTTGTGTTTTTCAGTTTCCTAATAACTTTTAAAAAAATAAAGATTATTTTAAAAACTTCTAGAAATAAATAAATAAATAAAAGTGTCTTCAAATCAGGTAGCATAAACTCTCCAACTTTATCCTTCTTTTCCGAAATTGTTTTGCTATTCAGTGTTGTTTGCATTCCTATGCCAATTTAAGAATAGGTTTATCAACTTCTTCAATAAAGCCTGTATGGGTTTGGATTATAATTATGTCAAATCTGTGCATCAATTAGAAAAGAACTGATGTATTAACAATATTAATTCTTCCAGTCCATGAACACAGTATAACTGTTCATTTATTTAGGTATTCTTTAATTTCTCTCGGCAATGTTTTATAGCTTTCAGGATACAGGTTGTGCATATCTTCTGTACGGTTTATCCCTAAGTGTTTTATATTTTTAATGCTATTATAAATTATAATTTTCAGTTGTGATTGTTTATGGTAGTATATAGAAATAAAATTGATAATATTTATTGAACTTGTATCCTGCAACGTTGCTAGACTCACTATTTCCTTATAGTGGATTTTTTTGTAGAGTCCATAACATGTGTGTGTATATGTATGTATATGTGTGTATACACACACACACACATACATATAAATCAAGAAAGTATCAATACATTCCTATTTGATGTGTGAATGGAGTTTTGAATTATGTCCATGCTTTTTCTTTAGCATCTAAGTATCAATGAATTTATAAAGATTCAAATCATACAAAATGTATACACACACACATATGTATGTATATATAAAATAATCTCAGTCAAAACTCCAGCATCTTACATAATAGGGAAAAAGTAGAGGCTTTCCTGCTAACTTCAGAAACAAGACCAATATCTACACTGCTGTTTAACACAGTAGTCAGTATTAGCCAAATAATTTAGATTTTAAAAAAGTAATTAGAATTATAAGAAATGGAAGAGAAGAGATAAAGCTATTTCTATTTTAGTACATGACTACACATCTGAAAAATTTTGTGTAATCAATAAAAAATGTAATACAAACAAAAATACTAGATTTAAAAATGAATATATGAATATGTAATAACAATAACTTTGTAGATGCTATAATGAAAGAGAAAACCTCAATTACAAAAGCAGCAAGAATAATGACACACTTTGTAAGAAACTTACCAAGTTTATCTAACGAAGACTCAATAACATAGAGATGTCAATTGTCCCTGAATTTAATTTATAAATGTAACACAGTTTTAATAGAAATGCCATTTTTTCTATAGCTTTATAGGTTGACTAAGAAGTTGCTTTAGCTGGGCGCAGTGGCTCACACCTATAATCCTAGCACCTTGGGAGGATGAGGCAGGAGGATCACCTGAGGCCAGGAGTTCGAGACCAGCTTAGGCAACATAGCAAGACCTCGTCTCTATAAATATCTTTTAAAATTAGCTGGGCACAATGGTGCACACCTATAGCCATAGCTACTGGGGAGGCTTAGGCAGGAGGATCTCTTGAGCCCGGGATTTTGAGGCTGCAGTGAGCTATGATTGTGCCACTACACTCCAGCCTGGGTGACAGAGGAAGACCCCATCTCTAAAAAAAAAAAAAAAAAAAAATTGATTAAAAATTCATTTTATTTATCATCTTTACTATATGAACTATTCTTCAAGGTAACTAAATAGTTGATGATATAGAGGGAAACCTTTATAGAAGAAATGCTGCTAATAAATGAAGAAAGAAAGAATTAGAAAATCATATTTGGCAACCTGTAATTAAGTAATAGCTATAGGCAATGATCACCAATAGAGATTGTGATGGCTAATTTTCTCTGTCAACTTGGCAAGGCCAAGGTACTCAGTTGTTTGGTCAAATAACAGTTTAGATGTTGCTGTGAAGGTATTCTTTAGATATGATTAACATTTTTTTCTTTTCTTTTTTTTTTTTAGAGACAGGGTCTCACTCGTTTGCCCAGGCTGGAATGCGGTGGCCTGATCATAGCTGTGAACTAAAATAAAATTGTAAGGCTCACCCCCACTGGCTGACTAAAGGGACCCCCTCGTGGCCAAAGGAATATCCTAAAACTAAATTGCCTGCAAGAAGGAAGGTCAGACATGCCTTATCATGCCCGGCTCCATTCTTGGGGACATCCTTTGTAACCCATTAACAGGTCTAAGGGATTGAGGACTAAACTCTGATCATTTTCTTTTCCTCAAAATTCCTTCCTAAGGAGACCAGATGAGTCATGCCTACAAATGATAAAATCTCAGTAAACAGGTTTTTCATGATGTTGTTTACTTCCCAACCTGATTCTGGTATAGCATCATGTGATAGATAAAAGACCCTCAAACATTCCTTACAGCTGATTCCTGGTCTTTTGGACAAAACCTAACTCTTTCAGCCAATGATCAACTAATGAATACCTAAATCCACCTATGATTTGTAAGCCCCCGCTTTGAGATGTCCCGCCTTTTTGGGCCAAACCAGTGTATGCCTCCCATGTATTGATTTATGACTTTACCTGTAACCCCTGTCTCTCTGAAATGTATAAAACCAAACTGTAACCCAGCCACACCGAGTCCACTGCTCAAGACCTCTTGGGTGTGGCTGCGGGTCATGGTCCTCAAATTTAGCTCAGAATAAATCTCTTTAAAATTATTTTACAGAGTTTGGTCTTTTTTCCGTTGACATAGCTCACAGCAACCTCTAACTCCTGGACTCAAGCAATCCTCCTGCCTCAGCCTCTTGAGTAGCAGGGACTACAGGCGCATGCCACCACTCCCAGCTAATTTTTTTTTTAAAGAGTTAGGGTCTTGCTATGTCGCCCAAGTTGGTCTAGGATTCCTGGCCTCAAGCAGTCCTCCCACCTGGGCCTCCCAAAGTGTTGGGATTACACAGGCATGAGCCAGGGCACCTGGCCTAATTACTATGTAAATCAGTAGACTTTGAGTAAAGCAGATTACCCTCCATAATGGGGGTAGGCCTCATACAAACAAAGGCCCTCAGAGAAAACACTAAGGTTCCCACCATCACCACCCACCACCCACCAAAAAAAGGCCTTCTGCCTCCCATCAACTCTTGCCAGAATACCCAGCCTGGCAATTTCAGATCTGTCAGCCCCCACAGTCATGTGAGACAATTCATTAAAATAAACTCCTCTCTCTCTCTGTCTCTAGTCTCTCTCACATATATGCCTATGCAGACATGTATACATATCTGCGTGTGTGTGTGTGTGTGTGTGTGTGTGTGTATATAGATATGTGTGTCTGTTTCTCTAGAGAACCCTGACTAAAACAGAGGCGAAAACCATTTGGAGAAAAGTTGGTGGGAAACTTTGCAAGGGAGGGATTATGTTATAACATCTGAGCACCTGATCAATCTTGAAAACACTTAAAGTAGGATAATCAGACATTAAATGACTCCTAATGTGATACTATTGGACGTACACAGCCCCGCCTATGGAGTGTTCTTTCTGCAGGAATTGAACCTGAACCTAATGAAGACGTAATGAATGACCTAATTTCTTCAATAAATAAGTATCATAACAATGAAAAGGATAAATGTTGTATACCAAATGGTACTTAAGAGACAATCAATCAAATGCAGTTTGGGGATTCTGTATGAAACATGATTTGAACAAAATAACTCCAAAACAATATCTCTGAGACAATTAGGTAAATGTGAATGCAAACTGGGGTTAAGACAATATTAAAAGAAATATTGTTAATTTTATAAGTATAATAATTTTTAATGTATTTAAAAGTCATTAATGAAGATATAATTAAAGTATTTTAAGTTTGAAATTATACAATGTCTGGCATTTCTTTAAAATATTCCAGCTCCATCTTTTTAATACTGAACTAAAAAGAAATAAAAAAATAAAATATTCCAGCTCCTTAGATTTTTTAAATTTTCATTCTTCCATTTCTAAAGCGGAAAAAAAAAAAAAACCCTTAGTAACAATTCCCCTTTTATTTCAAATACCATTAAATCACTCTACCTGCCGATTACTGTCCTTCTCTTTTTATTTTAAACTGATTATCAGAGCCCGTATACAGACTTTATTAGTTAACATTTTTTGGCCTTGGGATATAGTATAATTTTATTTAATTTCCTCACCAACTCTATCCAAGAAGCTACAATCCCCATGTAAACAGATATCTGCTCATTGACTCGATAACCAGCCCTAATTGAGTCTACTGACTGCGTTTCTGAAATCCACAATCATGATCTTCATCTACCTATTAAATAAGCCAGAGCCATCCTGAGACTATGGCATCATAGGAAACAGATGTGCCTGACTTAGATTAATCAAAAAGATAAAGTAACAAAGGGTTAACTCAACAGAAGCCAAAGAAGATATACAATGGAATTGATCTAAGAACAGAACCTTGTGTGTTATCCAAGAAACCCTCTCTGTTTATTTCTTAGGTAGGTTTCTCTGCCTGTTGTCTCATTATTTTATTTTTCTCTGCTTCCAAGTTTACATAGTAGAAAAATGGTCCCTGCGAAGATATTCTCAGTTCATCTCTCCTTTACCCAAAAGAGCTTACAGATTTAAGTGGAATCCACCTGTCTTGACTCCAGATTCCTGGCGGGGAGGGCTCGTTTTTCCCAGCCCAGTCAGATGCTCACCGTGCACCGGTAAAGAGATGGCAGGGGATGAGCTCTCCGTACACGAACATAGGTGCTCCCGGTGTGAGCGTGCGGGTGGCATGGGGGTGGTGGCGCAGGTGTGCAAAGGGGTCTGCAAGTCTGCACGTCAGACTCGGCGGTCCTCTGCTACAGGGAGACGGCACTAAGCCTCATCCTCCTGCTTCATTCTGTGACAGTGAACTTTATTGACAACAAGTACAAGCGGTACCGAGACCTGTGGTGAAAAATCTAGTGCTCTCTACTCGTATCATACCAATAACCCAAGGGAAAAATATAGTAAGATATTTCTGCTTTTTTGAAATAGCCTTCCACAGCCTATATGGAAATTGACTACTAGTAAGCCTTCACTACTCTCCACCCTTACTCTGCCTTTTTCATATCTTTCTTCGTAGTGAGAATCATTACCTAACATTATATGTTGTATCTGTTTATTATATTATTATTTTTTTCTTTCCTGCTAGAATAAAAACCCATAAAGGCAGAGACATTTTTGCTTTACCCACCATTTTATCTGGAACACTATGCAGCACTTAGTAGGAACTAAATAATTATTTGACAAATGAATGAATACAGTAATTGATGAGTCTGAATTCCAGATTTAGGCTGCCTTCATCTAAACAAACCCCTGTTCTCACCAGTGACATACTTTGCCTGCTACGGGTAGAGAACCGCCATTCAGGATTTCAGTTGAGTTCTAAACACTTTGATCCTTCCCATTCAAGGACCCTCAGTTTCTCCACTTGGTGTTTCATTCAACAAATGGAAGAGCTTTGCATATTCATACTTGGTCTTCCAAAACCGTATCAGTTTCTAGAAAAATGTTTCCAGACAATTTATCAGTAACCCTTCACAGTTGTGCTTCCGGATTTTTATCAATGTGCAATATATTTTTGTTTAAGCTGAAGGCATGCAATGTTACTGTGTCAAATATCAGAGAGTATTGACTATCTTTACATAGGCTGCTTTCCGTTGGAGTTTCTTCTGTGAATTACCTACTCAGATACTTTCCAATGTTGCTACTAGGTTGTTCAACTCTTTCTTGTTGATTGAGTAGTACTTTATTTCTTCTTTTGTATAATATATGCTTTGAAAAATATCCATGTATATTTCATAACAGTGCTGTTCAAATTATATAATACATATTGATAAATACATATGTGTTATATCCACTTTTAAGAAATATATAAAATGTAACAACTTGTTTCCTCATTCCTCTTTGCTTTTCAAAACATTATTTACATACTTCGACATGATTTTATTTACAGTTTAAATATGATATGCTTAGGGGTAAATTTTGGGGGATGTATTTATCCTGCTTGGTGTTCTCTAAGATCTGTAATATGTGATTTGTTGTCTGTCATTAATTTTGGAAAGTTCTCAGCTGGTTTCTCCAGCACCAGGCTCCTGAAACTTCCTCAGCACCCAGATTTTGCAGTGTAGGGCAGCCAGCAGCACCCAGCACCCAGTACCCAGCAGCTTCCTCAAGCGCATGCGCACACACACACACACAAACACACATACACACACGTGCATGCACGCACGCACACACACAC
>RJWJ010038252.1:0-15094 GCA_004363605.1 Indri indri
GAGAGTGTTTATTGTGCTGATCCTTGTGTAATTCTGTTTTGAGTACTTCTTGGAAAGCAGGTCTTGTCTTGGTGAATTCCCTCAGTCTTTGCTTATCTGAGAATGTCTTTATTTCTCCTTCATATATGAAACTTAGTTTTGCAGGGTACAAGATTCTAGGCTGAGCTTTATTCTGTTTCAGAAGAGTGAGAATGGGGTCCCAGTGTCTTCTTGCTTGTAGGATTTCAGTTGAGAAATCTGGAGTTATTCTGATGGGGTTTCCTTTGTATATTACTTGTTTCTTTCGCCTTACAGCTCTTAGAAGGGCCTCTTTAGTGGATATTTTGGTCAATCTGATGACAGCATGATGTGGTGTCTTCCTATTTGCATTGAATCTCCCTGGGGTCCGTTGAGCTTCTTGCACCTGTATATCTAGATTTTTAGCAAGGCCTGGGAAATTCTCCTCTATTAATTCTTCAAATAGCTTATCCAGCCCTTGAGTGTTTTCTTCTTCACCTTCCGGAACACCTATCACCCTCAGGTTCGGTTTTTTCACATAATCCCACATTTCCTGTAGGTTTATTTCTTTTCTCTTAATTTTCTTTTCGATCTCTGTGATTGACTTATTTAATTGGAAGGAGTTGTCTTCAATCTCTGAGATTCTTTTTTCTGTTTGATCTACCCTGTTCTTGAGGCTTTCCATGGTGTTTTGTAGTTCCCTGAATAACTCCTTCATTTCCAGGACATTGGTTTGATTTTTCTTTAATATTTCAATTTCGTTAGTGAATTTTTCTTCCAAGTCCCGGATTTTTTTTTTGTGGTTTCTTTGTGTTGGTTATCCGTTTTTTCTTGAATATCATTGAGTTCTCTTACAATCCATGTTTGAAATTCTTCTGTCATTTTAGTGTTC
The DNA here is from genome assembly GCA_004363605.1 of Indri indri. Lineage (NCBI taxonomy): Eukaryota > Metazoa > Chordata > Mammalia > Primates > Indriidae > Indri > Indri indri. The sequence continues at coordinate 890 of RJWJ010038252.1, forward strand.
TGAGTTTGGTTAATGTCAATTGCTGGGGAGATGTTGTTCCTCTTTGGGGGTGTGCTTTCCGTTTGATTCTTCATACTTCCAGAGTTCTTTCACTGGTTCCTTCCCATCTGGATCAGTTGTTCCTTCTTGCCTTTAGATTTTCATTTGGATAATGACACACCCTGTTTAGTCTCTGAGCCAGTAGGTGGTGTTTGTGGGTGAGATTCGACCACACCCTTTATAATGAATCAGTACATGCAGTAAAAGGATGTGCAGGATGATCTCCCTGTCAGTAGGTGGCACTTGCTGGGAGGAGCAAGCTGCAGTGCTGTTTTTGGGTCCTGTAACTAGCTCTTGTTCCTCTAGAGAGGCCCTCTTGTGCCTCAGGTGGTGGGTGGGGCCCTGGGACTTCCATGCGTGTCCTTATTCTCCACCTCAGTGGGGGAAGGACTGGGAGTGAGTCTGGGTGGGGCTGGGTTGGGTAAGCCTGCCCTCAGGCTCCACAACTGCTATTAGCAGGGGTCGAAGTTCTGTTCTTTGCTTCTGTGCAAAGCTGCTGGGAGGGACTGAAATGGCTCCACTCAGCTGAAAGTCTGGGCTTGGGGTGTGGGGCTGTCTGAGACCTGCACTCTGGAGCAGGTCTCACTCCCTTCCACCCCCACCCCCCCCACCCCACCCCATCTCCATGGCCTCTCCCAGGCCTCTGCCAGCAAGCAGGACCTCAGGCTGATGGATCTCCCCTGGTTGTGACATGGGTGGGGAGGTTCCCTACCCAGGATTGTAGACTGAGCTGGGTGCACAGCCCTCTTTTGGGAGGAGGGCTGCTACTCAGGCATGCTGATCTGCCCCTGAAGGCACACACTCCTCAGTAGGCTCTCTCACAGATCTCCCTTCTGTGCCCCGGGGCAGTGCGATTGTGACCTGGGTGTACTGGGTCTGGTCTCCAGGCCTGTCCCCTGGGCCCTGGAGATCAATCCCTGACCCTGCCAGGGGGAGGGGTGCTGGTCTCGAATCACCCACAAGGTGCCCAAGCTGGATCGATTTCATTCCACCTGGGGATTTGCCCCTCTCCCCTGGAGTCCCCAGGCAAACAGCACCTGGGACGGCTGGCAGGTAGGGAGCTCGCAGTCTGAGTACTCCTCAGTCTGCTGTAGGGCCCCAAAAGGAAAGGCCCCGTTCCTTGGAGATGCCTCCATGTGACAGTTAAATTGTCTCTCTGGGCACCCACGGGTAGGGAGGGGGAAGGAGAGAATGGAGCACTATGGCGTCTGCTGATAGGCTCGGGTCTGCACGCGGGGAGGTGCCCCGAGGGAGCTGGGAGCCCGGCGCCGTGTCCGCAAGAGGCCACTGCTCACTGGCGGCAGCCGTCTCTGGGCTGGTGTCGGCAGGTCTCTCCAATGGCTCAGGAGCCCACCAGCAGTCCGAGATGCAAGGGAGGGGGAAGTTAACCGCTCCACCTACCCTTGTCACTGGTCTCCAAGTCTCTCAGGACCTTTCTCCTTCCAGTTCTCCTCCACAACGTCTTCCCGTGGAGTCTCCTGTAGTTTCAGGCACCCTTCCTTCTGACTCTCACCCGATCTATGTTTCTCTGCTAGCTCATTTTTTTTCTCTTTCTTCTAAAATTTGTCTTTTTTGCAGAGACACTCTGACTGGCGGCTTTTCTCTTCCGCCATCTTGCACCACTTCTGAAATGTGATCCCTAGTTTAATTTTTATCCCTAGCACATAATACTATCTAACAAACTCTATTTTATTCATGTATTTGTTTTATGTCTAAAGCCTACTCTTGAATGTAAGCTCCATTGCGAGTTGGGATTTTTTTTTTTTTTTTTTTTTTTTGAGACAGAGTCTCACTCTGTCACCCTGGGTAGAGTGCGATGGCGTCATCAGCTCACAGCAGCCTCAAACTCCTGGGCTCAAGTGATCCTCCTGCCTCAGCCTCCCGAGTAGCTGGGACTACAGGCATGCACCACCATGCCCGGCTAATTTTTCTATTTTTTTTAGAGACAGGATTTTGCTCTCGCTCTCACTCAGGCTGGTCTTGAACTTGTGAGCTCAAGCAATCCTCCCACCTTGGCCTCTCACAGTGCTAGGATTACAGGTGTGAGCCACCGCACCCGGCTGCCAGTTAGGACTTTTGTCTTTTTCGTTCCAAGCTATATGTCCAGCATCTAGAATAGCACATAATAAACCCTCAGCAATATTTGATTTAACTGACAAATGAACTATACAATTATAATAAATGCATATTAAGAGCAAAGCATTGCAGAGAGCCGCAGAAGACATGAAAACGAGCAAGGGAATACAATTTCCAGTCTGTGGTAGTCTCGAGAGATAGTAGGGACTTCTTGGGGTGACAGTGACTGTACAATCCTTTCATCTCTCTGTTCCTCTCATTTCAGGTTTTGTTAACTTTGGACGATGACCTGGATGTGGTTCGGAGAGACCAGATCCCTGTCTTCTGAGCCTCCAACACTAAGAAGAGGAGAGGGGGCGACCAACCCTGGTGCTGTTTCAAGAAAAATACAGTGACCACAGCAAAGCAACCACTGCCAAACGCTCACTCACCCTCTGCAGGGTCAGCCCTGCGTTCACACAGGGAGGAGCTGGGAGAGACCTAAACCCTCAGGAAGGAGGCAGCAGGGGAGACAGTCTGCAGACAGAGGCAAACCCGAGCAGCAGAGAAACGCTCACCCCTTCCTTCCGTGTGCTGTTCTGTGAGTGAGACAAGCACAGAAGCTGCCTCCAAGTTGATTCGCTACCTGGGGAGCCCTGCCGCCCTCACCTGACACTGGCCAGCAATGGCAAATGCTGCTGCACCCTCCCCTCCAGCTGCCGCCCTGCCTGGAAAGGCAGCTTGGATTCCCCACCCCGAAATTTTGGCTCGGCTCCCTCCACACCTCTGTGACATCCACTGCTCTAGATGTCCCAAAGCACCAGCTCACTTCTCCAAAGTCCTGGGATGTGATTCCTCAGAGTATGGTGGAGAGGCGGACTCAAGCCCCACCCAACTGCGATAGATGTTCTAGGAGCGCCAGCTAGTCGCCCCCTCAGAAGGAACACCGGGTGTCTCCCCCAGGTTCCTGACACCACTGGAGTGACTCAGGATTGGGCTTTGTCACTGGGACCAAGGCCTGGGTGCTTACTTATTCCTTAATGTCTTCATCTCACTGCTGTGTGTGGACCCCATCACTCTGGCCCCCTCTTCTTGGAAAGGCTCTGTTATTCCACAGACTCCCAGTCAGCTCCAAGGAGGAAGGGGAAATGGGCAAAAGTCTTCTAGCAGCAGAAGGAACAAGGGAAATGACTGACAGTGTCAAGAGACTGGTAACAGCACCAGCAGGCAGACAGGCATCACCGTAAGGACAGATTCAGCAAAGGGAACAGCTCTTGGTTGACCCTCCAATTCACACAGCTCAGTGCTGTGCCCACATCACCTCCGGGGAAGAAATAGGTGTTCTAACCAGGGGCACTACCCTAAAGGTCCTCCATGACAGTGCCACTCACATACAGCCTGGCGGCTCTGCCTCTGAGAAGTCCCATTGTGACCAGGCTCCCCGTTGCCTGGAGTATGATGTAATCGGAATATAGACATACGGACGTGCGCATGCATATGTATTTGCTTGTGAAATTGAAGTCACTTCTCACCTCTGCTTTCCTGATTCATTCACCAGAGAAATGGATCAGACATTCTTTTTTAAAAAAAAAATATGATTCTTTATCTAAAAGATTTGCATAGTGTTCAAAAACACATTTTAGAAGTTTCAAAAGCAAGTTTTCCTGATTTTAAAAACACGAAGATGCTTTCAATGAAAAATGTGATGACTTTTTTAAATGCCCCCAAATTTTATACGTGGTCTTCTGTTATTCTTTACTCCTTAAAAATTGTTGGCTTCCATAGGCCATATGAAGGCCACCAATTAAATGGTTGTGTTAATCTAACATCTAAAAAAATTGTTGAACGTGTTTGGACTATGGCTGATTTGACCTAATTCTTTTATTTTAAGGCACTCATGGTTTCTAATCCAAAAAAGAGCCACTGAGGAAATGTAAACCACTAAGTCCATTCAAGTAGCCCTGTGGCCTAAAGTGAGTAAATGCCAAGATACATCACCTATTTGTTTGGTAGCTTGTTTGGGAAAATGTCAGTGGAAATGAGAGGGGGCCTGGGAGAAAAGGATGGATTGTTCTGTATTCTTGACTGTTTTCTGATCATGTCTGCCTCGTGCTATAAAGTCACACGTTGTGGTCAGTTTTTTTCTGTGCAGCAGGACTGAAAACCGAGGCCAAGCCTGCTTTCATAAATATCAATTCTAAATGTACTGTGTTGCTAATTCCTCCTGCAGCACCGATCTCATGCTTGGAGGACATAAGAAAGTCATTCTGCTGCAAGCGTGGGGTTAATACGAGTGCTGGGGTGGAGGGGAAGGAGGACAGTCGCCGAGAGCTCAACGGTGCCTCATGCAGGACAAGGCCTGGGCTGAACGGTGCATGGTGTCCGCGCTGACTCTTGCCTGTGTTCATGGACATCGCTCTTTAAAAGAGAAAGGAAGGGTAACTCAGAAAGCCAAGTTCAACTGGAGGTAACTGGAGAAAAACAGTCACTCTGAAGAGGCTCCTGGAAAGGCAAGCTCAGAAGTAACAAGAGCAGTTTAGCTGGAGCAGGACAGAGATGTGGCAGCCAAGAGGGGCAAAACTGCACGTAAAAAAATGACTTCTCCACACTTCTGACAAATGCCGGAGAGGCAACTCCACCTGTTTACGCTGGATGGTTCCCTGAGGGATTAGCCAGGTTTTATTTTAGCAGCAGGAGAAGCCAGTGGAAAACCAGAGTCTATCTGGGGAAGGGACTTTCCATGACTGAAGGAGATCACCGAGCCAGCTCCTTGGGGCAAAGAAAGTGTCAGCTGCTTCCTTTGTAACTCCAAGCACTCACCAGAATGTTCTGTGAGGTCACAAAATGCATGTTGGTAAATCAAGTAATACCCAAATGTTTCTCATTCTGGGTGACAATTTCTCTGTCTAAAACTTGGGGGAAAGGGAGGAAAAAAAGACAAACATCCTTCATAGAAGGAAGAGTAGAAACTGAGAAAGATTCTGGAGTCAGACTTTAGTCCAAATATGTCCACCTATTTGCTGTGTGACCTTGGGTAAGTCGCTGAAACTCTCTGATCCTCAGCTGGCACAGCTCCATGACTCTACACGAGGGGGACAAGGTGGGGACGTGTAGGACCCAGTGATAGTGCCACAGAGAGGATCCTCAGCTCACGCCTCTTCAGTCCCACAGGAAGCAAGAGCAGGTTTGCTGCTGCTGGGTTCTCTCTTCTCCACGGGCTCTCCTGTCTCCTGTCCTCAGTTCCAGGAGGGCCTGAGGGCTGGGGAGGCCTCTTCACCTTCAGGGACACTGCTGAGATCCATCCAGCCCCTCCATGTCCCTGATTGCTGCATGTCACCAACTCTGGCCCTTAATATGCTACTTCCAACTCAGATGAAAAAATGCCACCAAAACTAGGACCAAGTGGAAAGCCTGGCCATACGTAGGGTCACATCTCATTACAGCTGTCTCTGCCCTGGGAATCTCAAAGGAGAGAAGACCTAGAGTTTGTCCTCTCCAGTAGCTATTACAAACGAGCAATTTTTATCCCCAGACGTAAAGCCCTAATTGCCGATACAACTTAGCATCTCGCACCACCACATTCCTAGAAAGAACATTGGGTTCTGTAGGTCTCCATAAGAGACCTCCCCAGAGAGAGAGACTTTCTCCATCTGCAGTTCCCAGTTCTATTGCAAAACCAAACAAAGGAATAAAGTAATTTGGGGAGACGCTGCTCGGGATCTGGTGTCAGAGAAGGGTGCTAGTTCTCTGAAGAAATAGGCTTGCAGCAATTGCTTCGAACATGTCTGAGAATTTCCAGTTACCTTTCAAGTGCCAGACCAACGTAACAACGATGTGGATGGAGCATTAAGGAAAAGGAAAACTGAGGTGAGACAAGAATAATAAATGCAAACCTGGAAGAACAAAAGGAGACTCAGCTTAAGGTCAGCTTCAAGCGGCAGTGTTTCCCAAAAGTCTAAGGGGGAAGAGAACAGTTGAGAGTAAGAACTGTGCATGTGGATGGTGGCTTTAAACAAGAGGGTAAATGAGACTGGCCTGGGACGTAGAGGAAAGACAGTTGCTTCTTTGGGTAATGGAAGTTAAAGGGGAAGCTAGAAGGAAAAGAAAAGTGTTTAACTTCACGGAAAGTGCTGGGCAGTAGTGTTGGTGGCACAGATGATAGAGCCTACGGGATATTATTTTAGTGAGAACTTTATAAAAAGGATTGGAGAAAGGGGGACTGGACCAAAGGAGGAGGGACAAACTTTTGATGGGGTGGGTTTGTGGGTTTGGTTTCGTTTGTTTGTTTTTAGGTGTACTGAAAGCAAAAAGGAAGAGAGCCTTGGAGTCCACTGAGCTAAGACCACAGAGACTACCACTGCCACAGGCAGCATTTTGAATATGATATTTGGACTACTGGAGAAGCTTACATTCTGTTGGACTTCTACAGCCTGGTCTGTCATGCCCAGAGGAGGAGAACAACTATCCTTTCCAGATAAAGGGGGAGAAATCAGAAAAATAAAAGAGATGCTTCAACTGACAACCTTAGTTTTTTTAATAAGAAAAATGAAAGTCCCAGTTTTAATCCCAGCAGAGAACACAGACCTAGAGAGAAGGTTGGAGAGGGAACAAAAACAGCTCCATCTCCCTAATGCTTTCTAGGTGGAAACAACCTCCCTCTGCTAGGAGACAAGTATGGAACGAAGTTCTCAGGCTGCCCTTTTAGTGGGATCTTACTGTTAGAAACGTATGTCCCCAATTCCCATCTCCAACCTCTAGAACGTTAAAGTTGGCGGAACTGATCATTAAAGCAGCCAACATTCATCATCAGGCACTTTGCCAGGGTTTTGTATACATTACCTTATATAGTAATATTAATATTAATAATACAGAAACCCCCTAAGAAGTCATTCCTATCATGTCCATTTCCCAGATGGAGAACCTGAAACTTAGAGAAGCCACTAGTCTACGTGAACCTGGACTAGTAGTTAGAAACGAGTAGTTCAGGTGACAGGATCAGAGAAAGGAAAAACAGTTTGTGCTACAATGAAGGCTCAACTTTCATTCGGGCATGCATCTATGTGTGCAAAACACACAGCCTAGAATTATATAACTATTGAACTTACTGAAAAGGTTTTTCAAAATTCAGAAGATATGTGCCTAATATATAATTCTGAGTAACAGTGAAACCCATTGTGCTTTAGGAAAGCCATCCAATAAAACCATGGCTGTGTATCATCTTGGCTTTCTAAACTGGAACAGCTGCATTCATGAGTTGCTTCAGTTTCTAAGCTTGTAAAGCTAAGAACCAAAGTCTTTTTTTAAAATTCAGTGACTGCATTTGGCAAAAGGCCATAGACCTGAAGATTCATTTTAAATAAAAATACACATAGCATAAGGTATCAGGTTACCACTGGGATCCTGTTGGTTCAAAAACAAAATTTAAAAGAAAGAAAAAGCACAGGAATGTAGTGTGGTTTTTTTATTTTCTAAAAAACATTCAGAGACTCAAAAAGTTGTCAAGAGTCAAAAAGTTCTGCAATGCTGCCTCTAACACTCATCTGTGCTGGCCCAGTTGATCAGAATCTACAACTCTCACAATAGTTGAGCTGTCTTTTTGTTCTTGGTCGCTGGACCCAGCTCTCTCCTCCTATAAGGCAGTGGTTTCATCCCAGCCAAATTTAGGCAGAGGAACTAACTACATGGAACTGGAAAATCATATTTCTTCATTTGGGGTACAATGATAATAGTGTTGAATGTTTCTAAGATTGTCCGGAAATAACACAAAAAAAGCAATATGACTTGGTTTGGAACACTGACACACTGATATTCTAACCAATTCCGGTCTTCTGTACTAAGCTGTTGGACTTTCTTTTTTCTTTTTAAATATTTAACATGAATTTGCACATTCGCCCCATGGCAGCATTCAAAAAAATGGGATTTAAGCTAATTGAATCATGAATTCCCAGAAAACTTTGCAAAACAGTAAGTTCTCCACCACTACAATTTGGCTGCAGCCTCCTTCCAAACCACAATCTGAATGTGATTAGGCAATGTCAGAAAACACCATCACCAACCAGACCTGCACAGCACAAACTTTGTTCAAAGCTGGATTTTCATAGCTTCCCAAAATCTGTATCTTACTTGATCACGTGAAAAATTAAGTGGCACACTGGTACTAGTTAACCAACTTACCTGACTTTTGAGCTTATCTAAGAAGCAAATTAGCATCACCTCCTTCATTTCTCACAGGATGAAGAAAAGGGCAAAGGAGCCGTTGACATTGACCAACTAAGTTTATTCTAGCAGAGGCTGCCATTTCAGTCTAATTGTAGGGGAGGTGGAAATGAGGGCAGTCATGGAACATAAATATAAAACCTCATTTGTCCTTTCCAACAACACTGCGAGGGAGACAGGACAGGTAATATTATAATAACAATAAACAGGTAAGAATAGCAAACTAAGACACAAAGGAGTTGTGTCATTCGCCCAAAGTCAAAGCCAGGTAACAGATGAGCCAGATTCAAAATAGTGCCATGGCCTTTTCTTTTTCTAAAGAATGACAGTAAAATAACTTCGGATATTGTTTACTCAAGGGGAATTTATCAAGAGAAAACCAACATCCGTTCAAACTTCCATAGATAATTTTTTCTTAACGTTTTTGTTTAGGTATAAAGTATATTTGGTAATGGATAAAATGTACACTAACCTTAAGTGTATCTAGATTGAAGTTTTACATGTGTATATATATGTATGTGCACACAGGCACATTCCCCACTGTAACCACCATTAAGATGCAAAACATGTCCAGCATCCTCATGTCTGTTTCAAGTCAATCCCTGCCCCCAAGATAACCACTATTCTGACTTTTCTCACCGTCGATTAATTTCGCCTGGTCTTGAATTTAATGTAAATGGAATCATGCAGGATGTACTCCTTTTTGTCTGGCTTCTTCGCTTAATATTATATAATGTCTGTGAGATTTATCTGTGTCTATAAGTAGCTTTGTTTTGTAAATATACGGCATTTTATTTATCTTTTCTCCTATTGGTGGACATTTGAGCTGTTTCCAGTCTTTGTCTACTGTAAAGAAAGCTGCTATAAACAATCCAATACATGTCTTTTTGTGATCTTTTTTCCAGGGTATATACTCAGTGTACTATGGAATTGTTGAGTTGTGGGGTAGATATGTCTTTACTACTAAAATGTACTGCCAACAGTTTTCCAAAGTGGTTGGACCAATTTACACTCCCATCAGCACTGTATGAAAGTTCCAATTATTTCACATATTTGCCAACACTTGGCATTTGTCAGTTCTTTCAAAGTTAGCCTCTCTAGGTGAGAATGAAGTGGTATCTCATTGTATTGTATTTTGCATTTCTTTGATTATTAATGATGTTAAGCACCTTTTCATAGACTTCTTGGCCATTTGTGTGAGGGATTTGTTCAAGTTCTTTGCCCATTTTAAAAATCGGCTTATGAGTATTTTTCCTTTTGATATATAAAATCTTTGACACTCTGTGACTTGATGAAGAGAAATTCTTAATTTTAATGAAGCCCAATCTAACAATTTTTTCTTTTATGGTTATAGTCAGACAGACATTTCCTATGGTTTCTTCTAAAATACTAGTTCTCAAATTTTTTGGTCTCGGGACATATTTACACTCTTAAAAATTATTGAGGACACCAAAAAGTTTTTGTTTACATGGGTTATACCTGCCAATGTTTACCATATCAGGAAAAAAAATCAAAGATTTACAAATATTTATTAATTCATTTAAAGATAATAAACTCATTACATAACACAAATAACATTTTATGAAAATAACTATATTTTCCAAAACAAACAAAAACTGTGAGAAGAGTAGTATCACTTAACATTTTTGTAATCTATTTAATATCCAACATATACAATAGCTGGATTCTCCTATGGGATTCTGCATTCACTCTGCTGTAGTATATGTTTTGCTTGAAGTAGAGTTGTGTCGTTTAACAATGGGGATATGTTCTGAGAAATGCATCATTAGGCAATTTTGTCATTGTAAGAATATCATAGGGTGCACTTATGCAAATCTAGATGGCATAGGATACTACACACCTAGGCTATCTGGTATAGACTATTGCTCCTAGGCTATAAACCGGTACAACATGTTACTGTACTGAATACTGTAGGCAAATGTAGCACAATAGCAAGTATTTGTGTATATAAACATATCTAAACAGAAAAGGTACAGTAAAAGTATGGTATGAAAGATAAAAATGGTACACCTGTATAGGGCACCTGCTATGAATGGAGTTTGCAGGACAGGAAGTTGCTCTGGGTGAGTCAGTGAGTGAGTGGTGAGTGAATGTGAAGGCCTTGGACATTCCTGTACACTAGGTAGATTTTATAAACACTGTACACTTAGGCTACACTAAATTTATAAAAAAATTTTTCTTCAATAATAAATTAACTTTAACCTACAGTAACTTCTTTACTCTATAAGCTTTTTAATTTTTTAAACTTTTTGACTCATGTAATAACACAGCTTAAAACATACGTTGTATAGGTGTGCAAAAAAATATTTTCTTTCTTTATATCCTTATTCTATAAGCTTTTTTCCATTTAAAAAATTTTTATTTTTCTTTTTACTTTTTAGACGATTTTGTTAAAAACTAAGACACAGACACACACATTAGCCTAGGCCTACACAGGGTAGGATCATCAATATCACTGTCTTCCACCTCCCCATCTTGTCCCACCAGAAGGTCTTCAGGGACAGTAATACGCATGGAGCTGTCACCTCTTATGACAACCATGACTTCCTCTGGAATATCACTCTCCTGAAGGACCTGCCTGAGCCTGTTTTACAGTTAACGTTTTTTTACATAAGTAGAAATAACGATATCCCATCAATAAGGGAATGATAAAAATAAAATAAAATAATGATAAAAAGTATGGTATAGTAAATACATAAACCAGTAACATAATCATTGATTATCATTATCAAGTATTATGTACTGGACATAATTGTATGTGCTATACTTTTATACAACTGGCAGTGTAGCAAGTTTGTTTACACCACAAACATGTCACTAATGAGTTGAGCTAGGGCATTACAGCAGTTACACAAGGTCACGAGGCAATAGGAATTTTTCAGCTCCATTATAATCTTATGGGACCACCATCATGGATATGCAGTCTGTTGTTGACCAAAATGTCCTTATTGCATGACAATACATGAAGAAAATTTAGCCTCACAGAAATACGCAGTTGGAAAGAGAGAAGCATGTTAGTAGCCCTTTTAGATAATTGTAGGTATTCTTCTTTGATACTATACCAAAACTCAACAAAATGGCAGTTTCCCAAGATTAGCTGCAATGTGAAATTTGAAACCATATCAATGAACTTTTCATGCTTTTTTACTTTGAAATCCATTGGTCTATCTTGTACTTGAATGGATTTTTTTTAACCTAGGCATGATTTTGTAACAGCATGCCTTGGCCATTTGAAAAATGGTTCACTGAATTATATAAACATTCCAAACATTGACACATTTCATTATGTAATTATTAATAAAATGCATATATACTATTCATTAATATCACCACCAATCTCATTAGAGAAGTCTTATTGGGAACTTGTCAAGCTCACAGTGGTAAACACTCTGATGGGTTCATTTCATTCATTTTTGAGAAAATGTCTGCCAAAGACCCAAGTCTGAATAACCATAGATTTTAGTCATTCTTTCAGCTAAAAATAGTATTCCATGAATAAAAGCCGCTATTTCCTCCCAAATTCAAACAATCGCACTAGTGCTTTTCCTTGAGCTAACCATCCCACTTTGGTTTACAACAGAAGTGCTTTGTGTTTGCTTTCCATGTGGCCACAAGATACAAAATATTAACGTAATGTTTAAAAAGAATACCAAGAGGAAGTGTATTTGAGCCAGGATTTAATAAAATCAATACATTTTATTGCTTTGTCAAGGACATTCTAAAGTGAATTGGCTTTGCTTCTTACTGTGAGTTTACGATGATCAAGAATACGATCACTGTTAGTGCGGTCATAGTGCCACTGCCTTGATTCACACTAAAGTACCAGAAGTTTTATTCACTGTTGCTTTTGCACCAGTGTGTCGACATTTGCACATGCCATATCTTAGTACTATCGTAAAAATACTTTTGACCTTATAGACTCCCTAAAGGGGTCTCAGAAAACCCCAGAGATTCCAGGGACCACATTTAAGAACCACTATTCAAGATGCTTTAGTGTTTTACCTTTCACAATTAGGTCTATGATCCATCTTGAGTTAATTTTTGTGTGTGATGCGAAGTAGGGGTCTAGGTCCGCTCCCTCATGGATATCCAGTTGCGCCAGCACAATTTATTGAAAAGACCATGTTTTACACGCTGAAATGCAATTGGCACCTTTACCATCAATCAAATGTCTCTATGTGTGTAATCTATTTTGGAAATTTGTTTCCTTCCATTGGTCTATTATCACCATGCCAATGTCACACTGTTTTAATTGCCAAATTTTACACTAATTTTTTGGTAGTTTAAGTTTTCTGACTTTGTTCTTCAAGATGGTCTAGTCTGTTCTAGGATATTTATATTAATGTAATTGTTATATTAAATATTACATAAATTTCAGAATTAACACTCTTCAAAAAGTGCCTGCAGTGATTTAAGTTGCAACTGCACAAATCCATAGATACGTTTGAGGAGAATCAACATCTTAATGACATCGTGTCATTTCTGCTTCTTTTGAGTCTCCTTTAATTTCTCCCAGCAACATTTTATAGTTCTTGGTGGGAAGCTTTATTCCTTGGTAATACACTGGCGGGAAATATCACTATAATGTCAAACAGATTAGTAATGATCATCCTTGTCTTGTTTCCAACTTCAGGGAGTTATGATTAAGTATAATATTAGCTGTAGGTTTTTTGTGGGTTTGTGGGGTATCTTTGTAGATAGATATGCTTTATCAGATTGAGAACGTTCTTGTCTCTTCCCATTTTGTTTAGAGTTATTACCATAAATGGACGCTGAATTTTATCAACTGTCTGAGTTACCGTGTGTTTTTTTCCCTTATTCTGTTGATACAATGAGTTGCATAAATCAATTTTAAAGTGTTAAAAACAACCTTGAATTCCTGAACACCATTTAGTGATGATGTGCTTACTATTCTTTTCCTATACACTAGATTCACTTTGCTGACATTTTGTTTAGAATTTTCATATTTATTAGGGATATTGGTCTATAATTTTCTTTTACTGTAATGTCATGACAGGTTTTGATATCAAGGGTATGTTAACTTCCCAAAACAAGTTTAGGAGTGTTCCCTCTTTCTCTAGTTCATGAATTCATGTAGGTTGTTCTTACTTCTTCCTTTGATATTTAGAGGAATTTACCACTGAAACCACTTAGGCTTGTAGTTTTCTTTGTGGTCTGATTAATTTATCTTTTGATTCTAGTTGTTGCAGTGAGATTGATGTCCTACTACTAGGTTCTCTGTACTACCTTTAAGTGAAAATCCCCTGGACAGCTTTCTAAAGAGATGTAAGTTATTAAAATCCTTTTACCTCAAACACCTAACTGGAAAGCTAACAAAATTGTACAGTGTATGGCTGCTGTAACTTGCACATTCCTTTTAGGGAGATTGAATTTAGCAGAAATGCTTGCATTTTTATGGTTTATCATATCCTTTATGGCACAGTAGGGCTTCTTATTTAATCAAAATGTATGCTACATCTATGACATCTGTGTGGGAGGTGGTATGCAATAGTAGAAAGAACACTGGACAGTCAAAATACTGAGTTTTATTTTTTTTTTTTTTTTTTTGAGACAGAGTCTCACTCTCTTGCCTGGGGCGAGTGCCGTGGCGTCAGCCTAGCTCACAGCAACCTCAAACTCCTGGGCTCAAGCAATCCTTCTGCCTCAGCCTCCCAAGTAGCTGGGACTACAGGCATGTGCCACCATGCCCGGCTGATTTTTTTTTTTCTATATATATTTTTAGCTGTCCGATTAATTTCTTTCTATTTTTGGTAGAGACGGGGTCTCGCTCTTGCTCAGGCTGGTCTCGAACTCCTGAGCTCAGAACGATCCGCCCACCTCGGCCTCCCAGAGTGCTAGGATTACAGGCGTGAG
>RJWJ010038253.1:0-15082 GCA_004363605.1 Indri indri
TTGTTTCAAACTTCACATGTGGGTGGCAGAGAGTGCTAGCTGTCCACCAAATATTCATGATCATCTTCCATAATGTAGAGCTATTGTTGGGAAGGGGCTGTCCTGTTAACAACTATATTTCTCACCCTCAGGTCCTGTTCCATAATCTGTGTGGTCTATTGCCAAATAAAAGTGCAGAACCCCCCCTTTTAAAAAACCTATTAAGAATTTCAAGACGGTGATAGCAGAGCATTAAACTAAGCATAGGACCGTTTTAAGACCAGGACCTTGTACTGAACAGGTCACACATCCATGAAACCTTACCCTCTCCACCCCCATTGCATCTGGGATAGCAGTTAAGGAAAGGGTATGATTAGTTCTTGTCACTGGAATGTGGACAGAAGTGATATGTATCACTTTGAGCCAAGATGTTTAAGAAGCAAGTGTGCCTTCTCCATTTGCTCTTCTGCTAGTTGGATATCAGCAGTCAGAGTGATCTCAGATGCCTTGTGTTGAGCACATCAGAGCCTCATAGCCTTGAGTCTCAGAATAACTGTGGGCCACAGAGCCTGCTCTCCCCTCCCCCCCCCCTTAAACTGCTACCAATCAGTTAAGTAACATTGGATGTTCCTTAAGTGGAAAATAAATATCTGAGACCTAACATTTGGGGCTTTCATGTTACAGCAGCTAGCACTACCTTAACTAACACATGAGTTGAGGATATAAAACTTTGAGCTAAAATCCCTTAAAATCCAGAGAGACAAAGGGACCCACTGTTCCACTCATAACAGGTCTCAATCTCTAATTCTCCTCTCTGTTCTATGCCTTGTGTAACTTTGGATACATAGCAAACGTTCGAAGTACGTTTATCCGATCAACAAAGTTTCCAAGCACCTCCCACGTGCCAGGTACTGGGTATTAGAGATTCAGCAGTGAACTAGACAGATGAAGCCCTTACCCTCATGAAACTTATATTTAGGTGAAAGATTCTGTTGAATAAATGAATGAAAGAAAGGATGACTACATCAACAGGGAAGTAGACAATACCCAGGTCATGGTGAGCAGTTTTATTCCCCAGAAACTGTCGTGATACATACAGAATTACCGTATCAGTTAAGACCATCGTATACCATTCTAGAACTTAACTGCCTTTGAGCAGCGAATGTCCTAGTAAATGAATCAGTTTTAAACCACCATCCAGTAGATTTGTAATCTCCCATGGTGAGAGGATGGGGAGAATTAGTCATTCTCTTCTTAACCTAAAATAAAAGGCTTAGAAAGATGTCATTTAAAAGAAATCCATTTTTGCCCATAAACCAGATTCTATTCCACATAGCAGTACCATTACCTTTAGAAAATAAAGACCTCATTCTCTAATCATAAAATAGATAGTGTGCTGGATCTTACTGTAAAAATCTTATAGAAATAGCCATGATACTACTGTATAATAACAAACTTAAAGTGGTATTATAACCATACATTGGATAGCAAGGCTTTCAAGTTCAACATTTGAAGCAATAATCATTTTTTAATTGGTATAATTCATTTTATATCCAAGTAAGCAAGTTTAACAGCAAAATACTTTTAAGCAATCACATGCAAAAACTATATAATTTAATGTAAGTCTTTATTTTCCCAAACTTAAGGGATTTCTGAAGGCCCTGCCCATGCTCAGACACAGCCTTTGGTTAGTCCAGTGTTTCACCTATCTTTTCCTCACATGGAAAACCAATCATTTCACTCCCAGTAGAAATAAGCTATTCTAAAATGTTAATCCTCTACTCTGTCTTTTTAATTTTTTAAGTACAAGATATATATAAAACATGCCCAAATAATAAGTATGTAGCTAAGTGAAGTATCTCAATGGAACACACCCAGGTAACCACTTCCCAAGTTAAGAATCAGAACAGTCTGGGACCTCAATCTGCTTGTGCTCCCTGCCAATCACAATCCCGTCCATCCTCCCCAAAAGTAACCCATATCCTGACTTCTAACAATGTAGATCAGTTTTGCCTATTTTTGAACACTATATAAATGAAATCATACTATAACTCCTTTGTTCTCCCAACTTTTTATTTTAAAAACTTTTACACCTACAGAAAAGTTGTAAGAATAGTACTAAAAACACCCACATATGGTTAGCCTGGATTTACTAGTTCTTAACATTTGACTACACTTTTTTAATCTATCTCTCTCTCTCTAAGTAGGTAGATAGATATATAGATAGACAGATAAATAGATAGGGATAGATAGGTAGACAGATGTGGACAAATGGATAGATAGCTGGATCACGAGAGAATAAGTCATAGATTATGGATATGATAGCTCATTTTTAAACACTTCACCATCCGGGTCCTAAGAATAAAGCCGTTATGCTATATAACCATAATATAATGACACTTAAGATAATTGGCAATACCTCCCAAGACCTAATATCCAGTTGCTATTTAATTTTCTTCCATCATGCCAAAAATGACTTTTATAAATTTTATTTCTAAGCAGCATTCATACAAATCTCATTCATTACATTTGGTTGTTACCTGTCTCTTTAGACTCTTTTAGTCTAGGACCTGACCCCTACTTCCTTTTTCTCCATGGCATTTCCTTTTTGGAAAATCCAGACCAATTTGTCTTTTAAGGTATGTCACACTCTGGATTTGTCTGCTTTTTCATCCTGGTGTTTAATTTGTGTCTCTGTCATCTGTATTTCCTCTACATTCTAGTTTTGGTCTAGAGCCTTGATAAATTTAGGTTACATATTTTTGGCAAGAATACTTCATGTAAGGATACTCTATCTGAACATCTATCCAATACTTTTTCATATCCATTCTTCTCATGTAACTTCCTTCCCAATTATCTGTGACCATTTCCAAGAATAGCAGGAGTTAAAACCCATGAAATCTTCAGTCAAATTGAAGAAGTTAACAAAATGTGGAGGAAGAAAATCTTGTCCCTGTGCACACACAGCTGGGTTTAGCTGGCCATAGCATTGTTTTCATTGAGGCGTTATTTCCCTGACCCTCATGATTGGCAGCTGTGATCTGAATGTTTGTGTGCCTCCCAGATTTATATGTGGAAATTCTAACCCCCAAGGTGATGGTATTAGGAAGTAGGACCTATGGGAGGAGATTACATCATGAGGGTGGAGCCCTCCTTAATGGGATTATTGCCCTTTTATAAAAGAGACCCCAGAGAGCTCTTTCACCCCTTCCCCCATGTGAAGACACAGCACGAAGACCACCATCCATGAACCAGGAAGTGGGCCTCTACCAGACACCGAATCTGCTTCCACTTTGATCTAGGACTTCCCTGCCTCCAGAACTGTGAGAAACAAATTTTTGTTGTTTATAAACCACCTGGTTTAAGGTATGTGGTTATAGCAGCCCGAACAGACTAAGACAATGACAGAACAGAATCTTTAATTCTGTGTAAGCAGGACAAGATACTCATTATTTTCTTTTTTTTTAGGGAGAGGAAGTCCAGCTTATTTTTGCAGTTATCATTTCTTAAAGACAAATGTCACCCCTAATGCATTTCATGTCTATCAGCATCAAAAAAGGCAGGAAAGAAATTAGAGAATTAATAGGGAGATTATGATAGTATTAGAGAGGTCATTCTCACACATTTTAGACCATGACTTACAACCAAATATATACATCCTTACTATGAGGGAAGAAACCCTGATATTTTCTATCCTAGTTTATGCCATATAAAAGAGAAAAGACTCTCTGTTTTATTCATGACATTTTCATAATCCCCAATGGCTCACGACCTGGAGTTGGGAAAAACATGCATTAGACTAGCTAAGCAAAGCATATGGCAAGAAAATAAGGAGATCGAGTAATAGTAATAGCATACCTCAGTTGAGAATTATCTGTTATGTTTTCAGCATCGTGTAAAGATCAATTGGATTGAAAAGACTTCAGTTTGAATGCCCTCTTAACTTTTCAACTAACAGACCTTGGGCATGTCCCTTAGACTTTTCTGGGATTGTATCACTCCTCTTTGAAACAGACATAACGCCAGCAAGTTCACACAGTTGCTGCAGAGGTTAAAGGAGAAAAGGAATGTCAAAGTGCCTGGTATAAAACAACAAGCAAATGCTGTTTTGTAGTTCCAGGGGGTGAGCTCTAAAGCCATAGTGCAACTTCCCTTTTGCCTGAAGAAATCACAGTCAAATAAGTGAGTTTTCTCAATCACTTTAGAGTGTGCACCGTCACCCTGACAAACCATCCCTTCTGGTCTTTCAGGCAGTCTGGGGAAGGGTAAGTTGGATGGTGAGAAGTGCTAGGCAAAAACCATCTCAGTATGTATCCCAGTCAGTCCTCTCAGAGTGACGCGATTCTTGGGTAAATAAACTGTGGAAATTGGCACAAATGACCGGCTCAGATGAATTTCCTGCCTTGCAAAGAGTGACTGAAAACCAGTAAGATGGTTTAAGTTTGTGCTGGTTTATTCCTCTAAGCGGATGCATCTTTCTTATCATTTGTTTTAATTATTCCTGATGTGTTGCCTATCACATCACAAGCTTCTTCAAAGGGAAAGGAATAAGCAGTTGTCATAACAACAAAGCTCTTCATTACCCTGGGAACCTTCGACAGCTTTATTTAAAATGAAGGAGAAAAAAGAACCCTAACCAATTAGCTTTATCAGTCTGATTCATGTTCTTCTTAAACTGATAACTGTTTCCTGAAGAACTTACAATTTGATGGGGAATGTGTCATGAATATTTATGCTAACATAAAACTCGGAGAAAAATTGGCAAGCTAATTATCACTTGGAAGGTGTTTCTGGTCAAATTTCTGCCCGGTGATCCATTTGATTTTTTAAAATGACTTTTATTAAACAAATCAAAGAATAAGTGGGACTTTTGCCAACATCTATCCATTGGTTCAAGAACAGAAATGAGACCTATTCAGGTTTAAACTTTAAAGCCAAGGTTTCACCCTCACTAATTTGATTTGCGTTAACTTTTTATTCAGTTAAACCGGAAATGTGCTCTGCTTGCCTTCCTCCCTTCCTTCTCTGTGCCAGAGATACAGTGGAAGTCCCTAAACAGTTTCAATTTTGCCCTTCTCTGCAGAATTAAAAAAGCAGATGTTTTCTTCTGGCTGCAGGAGATAAGACTGAGAAGTAATTATTGTCCTGGTCCCAAATCACACAGGTGTTTTCATTCCTGCCCTGTGACCACAGGAAAAATAAATAGTAAATCTGAGAGGGTCTAGCTGGGGTGCTCTTCAAGTTCAGACTTAACACTAAATGTTTGAATATCTCCTGCAGGTGAAAAACTATGCAGGAGATGGCAAACTTTTTCTGTAAAGAGCCAGATGTTAAATATGTTTTACTTTGCAGGAGATAGGGTCTCTGTGGAAACTCCTCAGCTCAGCCATTGTTGAGTGAAGCAGTCGTAGACAATCTGTAAATCAACGGGGGTTGGCCAGGTTTGGTTCAGCCATAGTTTGTTGACCCTAAAGGATTCCCCCAAAATTAGATACCTACCACTCAAGAAATACATGCATAAGTCATTTAAATAAATAATAGCAAACACTTGGATAGCATGTTTGCAAAGGATTTTCAACATTATTTCATTTAATCCTGAAATAGGGATTACTCTAAGAAGTGGGCATTATCATATTCTTATCTTACACATGAGAAAACTAGACTGAAGGTGCTCAGGTAACTCCTTTGCTTTTCAAGGTCAAACAGAGGATCGCTTGATTTCCATTTATATGCCCTTTACAGCACAAACCCAGCTGCCTTGTAAACAATGCACATTATACAGATTAAAATGAAAGAAATATGAATGATAATTTCTATGGGTGCGGTGAGTGGTCAATAGAGTGAAAAAAATCCATCAACTCTCTTCAAGTCCCATTGACTCCCCCCATGATACTAACTCAAGCATTAGACTTAGCTCTGAGTAACCAGAAAGCCAGAAAAAATTCTGTGTCCTGAGTCCCAGGGTCACATCAGGCATTAACCATAGAGGCCTTGTTAACTCTCAACTGTCTGTCTTCCCAAACTGAAAGCAGGAAAGACTTCAGCAATTGTTTGGGGTCAAGGAAGGACTCTGCCTAGAAAGAGTCTACAGTGAATCAAATTCAGCAGCAGTTATGGATCAGGCTTGCAGCATACTTAAGAGTCTACGTATAAGGTAAGATTCTTCAGTTACCAAAGATCGTGCAGGCAACTATTAATTATGACAACTCCACACAGTCAGGATATTGCATTAGGAAACACAGATGCACCATCTGTTAAAGGAAACACAATTTAACTGATTTTTTTCACTAGACTTTAGCCTTGCACATATTAACTCTATATTGTTCAGCTCAAATGAAAGTCTCGAAAGATATTGCTGATGAGTCAGGCATCTGTAAGTGATACCCTCCAACTCTAATTCAATTCAGTTCTACAAGCATTTACTCCTAAGTGTCAGGCATAATAAAATAACCTATGCTTTCAGAGAGTTTACACTTTTAGCAATAAGAATAAAACACCTATATAAATAAATATGATACAAGGCAGAATTTAGTTTGGGAAAAGATTTAGTAGTACATGGATTCAGAGATAAAAGAGATCTGGAGAATGACAAGGGAGGTTTCATGAAGAAGAGTGTCTTAGTCTGTTGGACAGTTACAAAAATAGCATAGGTTGGGTGACTGACAAACAACAGGAATGTATTTCTCACAATTCTGGAGACTGGGAAGTCCAAGATCAAAGCTTCAGCAGATTCGGTGTCTGGTGAGAGCCTGCTTCCTCAGGGACAGCCATCTTCTCACTGTAACCTTACATATGGAAGGGCTGAGGGGCCCTTCTGGGCTCTCTTTTATAAGAGCACTAATCCCATTCATGAGGGCTCCACCTCGTCACCTAATAATCTCCAAAGGCCTGTCTCCTGATGCCATCACCTTAGGGGTTAAGATTTCAGCATATGAATTTGAGGAGGACTAAAGCATTCAGACCATAGCAAAAAGGGTCAGAAGAATTTTCAGAAAGAGTAAGGTGACAGAAAAAGAGGCAGAAATTAGCTGTCCTGGCCCATGAACTTGCATGAACAAAGAGATTGGGGCAGAAAATTGAATTATAGGTTGGGGGTTTAGTTGGTTTATAGTTTGCCGCAAAGATTAAAATTAGAATCCATGGACCACATTCAGTCTAAAAACTTTTTATTTTCTTTTTCTATTTACACAGTTTTTTTTTTTTTTTAATTTCAATCAGTTGCCAACATTCAAAAGTTGGAAGATTTTACGTGAGAGTTAGATTTAGGGCTCCTCTTAAAGAATTGCAAGATCCAGCAACCAGAGGCACCATTGCTACACGTCGACAGTGAGGGCTGTGTAGAGGCTGACCCCTACCATGGGGCTTGACCTCTCCCATTTTTGGTCCACTCCAGACCATTATACCTGTTTGTTACCTGCATGGCCTCTGTAGACATTTGAGTTTGCAACAATTAACTCAAAAGAAACACACGAGACAAGGCAAGAGAGCTTGATACAATTTCAGTATGATTAGGAAGGTGCTTACAATTGTCCTACTTCAAAAATAAGTTACCAACTATTAGGTAATAAGCCATGAATTACTGAAATAGGAAAAGTAGATTGATTCGACTGTGCTGTGGAGAAGATAATTGAGTTGCCTACAGGCTGAAAATTATGAATTTGATTCAGTAAACAATGGTGAACAATCAAAGGTTTTTGCACAGAAGAGTGATATACTGGAGCTAATTTTGGCTTTTTCAAAAAAATGTTAATTCTAACTAAAATAAATTTTAAAATTTATATGCTTTGTTTCAACAAGTAAACAGGTTATTTTATGAACTATGTTCAAACTAAATGTACTGTGAAGTACATTTATGCTTTGATTTATAACTTGGATGACCTCAATTTGAATCATTTGTCCTATGACTTTTTTTTTTCAGTGCTCTGCATGAATTTTCAAAACCCTTCCCATAAACTCAAGCATAAATATATGTGGAACCACAGTCGTTAAAATACTTCAGCTGTATAAGTTGTGTGTTTGCCTATAACTTTGCTTTTCTTTATACCATTTAAAGACAATTATTTCCAGATAGAAAATAATTCATGCTGAATATATTCTAACACCCATGTAGAAATAAAAGGCAATCACTTTTGAGACATATACACTCTAAAATTCTTCACATTTGCTGTTGACTTTTTTTGAAGTTCACTGTAAAATGCCAAAATGTCAGTTGATTACATTAAGGAATTTAAAGTTATTTCTTACATAACATTTATATATGCATAGTCAGCCTTTTGAGGAACTAGTATCTCTAACAAGGACTATTTTTATCCTGTATTTAAAACATTCACATTTCCTTTATATATTCATATAACAAGTTCAGTAATGTATGGCTTGTAACAAATAGTTATCTTTTTTCAAAGTGAAAAAGGTAATTTTAAGCACCCTCCTGATGATAAATTAGTTCAAGATCTCTCACCTTTTCTAAGAAACAATGTCACCAGATGGGCATATCTCACCCTTTAGCTATTTTTTATTTAATTTCTTTTTTCCATTCTATTACCTTTGCTCTCCTAGGGTTATTAGTCACCTCTCCATTTAAGATATTAGCATATTTCTAAAAATTTCAAGCCCTAAACTTGGGCTATTGGCCAAGAATAAGTCCAGCAACAACTACTAGTTATCTATCAGCAAAGGTTATTTTTCATTTCTATTACCACCATATTGCCACTGGAACCATTTATTTTTAGAACTATAGTCTCCTTAGTTTATTACAAATGAGCTTGAATTGGACAACTGTATGAGAATTGCACGTATTTTTATTTCCTTGATAGGGCCTGCCTGATGACAAATTCTAAAATAATCTCTTCAAGGCAAAAGATCTTACTTCAGCCAACAAATCCTGTTCTTCATGGTAGAATTACAAAGAAAACTATAATTATTTTGAAAATCATTGGGTTTCTGTAAGAGACACTCCCAGAGATGCACATATTTAGCTGGTCGTTGTATCTTTCATACCTCATAAACCCATCTGGCAGGTCCTTACGTTCATTTGTGCTTTCATGTTTGAATCTCCATAGTTTTTCAATGTCTTCATTGCATTGAAATCCTGAGATCACGTGGATTCTTCCAAAAGTGTTTTCACCCAGGAGATGTAAACAGACTTGCTTATGTTCTTCTTGATCTATAATGTGATTTATTTGCTTTGTCTTCTACCTAAAGTCCTATTACCCCCGCATTACATGCTCATCTGAATTTGCTGCCCATTTTCACCCCCACCCGTTCAGCATTACTGCTTTCCAAGTTGTCCCTCCTCTACGAGTGTCTGTGTTTCATGTTTTCCCAAATACACTCACCTGTTTTTATCAAAACATCATTATTTTGGATAATCCTGTGTATCTTTAGTCAGCAAATTTTCTTTTCACATTTTATGTTCATATGCACACAATAGAAATTTGGTGAAGATTTTTGAAAGTCCCTCTAATAAATGATTGAGTCAAATTCCAAACATGTTAGTGATACTGAATTTTTCTTATGTAGTCGTTTGTATCTCTAATTTATTCTTGATCAAGGCGTTAAGTTCATCTAGCAACTTGGGAATTAGTTGATTTTTATACCTGCATTATCTAGAGAGTAAAGCTATCTCTACATGAAAGAAAAAAGAATCAAAAGACTTAAATTATTCACAGCAGAGATTGACAGTGTGATATGTGAAATTTATGAGGAATATCACTGACCACATATCATAATTGGCCTTGGTACACATTTGCCTACCGTGCAACTATTATATTTAGGTTTTTATGCCTTGTTTTCTCAAATAGATACTAAATGCTTGAGAACATGGTTTGTGTGTGTGTGTGTGTGTGTGTTTGTATGCGCACATTCTTGGGATTTTTTCCACAGCTTCTAGCACTGTACAGTGTACATAATAGAAGCTTAGAAATATGAGAAGAAAAAAAAGAAGAAAAGGAAAAGGGGAGGAAACCGGCAATGGGAACAAGAGCCCTTGAACGACACCAGGATGAAAAAAGTGAGGATCCAGGGCTTCCTCGTCACCCCAATAACTCACTTGTCACTAAGTAATTCCCACAGGGAATGGGAGGATAGTGGGACAATAGCCCGATCATACTACCCATGCTTTGTGGAAGAAAAAAAATTAGTGCTATAGCAGAAGAAAAGGAAATTATCAGCTTTTAGAGGATGAGATAAACATAAAATATATAGTATGTTTAAATAGCTGTTTTTGGATA
The DNA here is from genome assembly GCA_004363605.1 of Indri indri. Classification (NCBI taxonomy): domain Eukaryota; kingdom Metazoa; phylum Chordata; class Mammalia; order Primates; family Indriidae; genus Indri; species Indri indri. The sequence goes on from RJWJ010038253.1 coordinate 10,209, forward strand.
CTCAGCACATTTTCTTTTTCTTTTTTTTCTCAAAAAATCTGAAATATATTTATTTCTGATAAGTCAGCACATTTTTCGACAGTCAATACACAGCAGGGATTGAACACCTGTTTGCAGGATCTATTAATAGTAACATCTCATAATTTGTATGAACTTGATCATATGTCAGTCACTGTACAAAGGGCTTTGGGGCTGCCTATTTTGAAAAACTCATTAAATTTATATAGTTGAGTAATCAATTCATTTTATAGGAATACTTATTTAATGTATATGAATCATATTATTGAATTCTTGCTACAGTACTACGTGGTAAGCAGTATTATAATCCCCATTTGCACATTTATACAGATGAAGAAACTTAGGCTAAAAGTGATGAGTAACCAAGCCAAGCTTTTACACTCACTGGTGAAGTGGCTGGCCAGGCGTCCTAACTCCATAGCCTGCAGAATGCCCCCAAGGCACTCTGCTACATAAGCAATATGCCTTATTAAGACAGAATTATGAATTCTGTTTGCTTCCTCTGACTCATACTTAGGCACATAATGTTAACTCTAATAGTCGAGTCCTATATATAACAACACCCAAAAGAATGATGTAGCTTCAGGACTTCATTAAGAGATTTCTGGGGAATACCTGAAACCATATGCAGGAATAAGAGCTATATACATCGTACCGTTCCTAGGCCTAATGACAGACAACAAATTACAAACACTCTGCAGTGGTGATCGCACATAATTCCTCTTTGGAGAGCAAAAGAAATGTTTATCTCTCTGTTTGTCCTGGTCTCGATTTTTCTGTCTGTGTTACCCCAGTTCTACACTCTTGTGCTCTAGGATGCTCTTTTCTGTTTTTGAGGTCTCTAGGACACATTCTTGGTCTTTTCATTTACAAATGTACATAGTTGACTTTAGGTACCCCCTTTGTAAGCTTCCTTGGGACTTTCCTCCCCACCGACTAGGACGCACAGAGTTCTAGGCGCTTGTCTTCTTCATTTGTTTTGGTTCAGAGCAATCTGTCCTGCTAGCGCTCTCTCTGCCAATTACTGTCTCTTCGGCAGAGAGGATCAGAGTGTAGATTTTAAAGTCCACACTCCCTGGCAATAAGGACAGCTTCCCATATTTCCCAGTGTCTCATGCCGTGATACCCTCTGCCGGTCTACACACATCCCATTGGAAGCACTGGTTCAGAGACACTGCAGTCTAATCATTTCATACCCAGTACTGTGTGAGCTCCTTACTTACTGTGGAATCCACCTTTCATATCCTCATATCCTTTCCCTTTGTTCTGGAACTTTACCACTGGCCTATGTCATTGTTCTTTGTTCCTTTTCCATCATTTGAGATTTCCCAGTACTGCGGTCCTGGGCCAGAGAACAAGCCTTAGATAAGCCTAAACTCCAGTCTGGTGCATCACACCGTCCATCTCTGATGTGAATGACTCGGTGAATCTGCCATGGTTCTGATCCTTTCATTCATGCTGAGAGCATCTTTCATTACTCTTTTGGGTTTTACGAAAATATGATGTACTCCAAATGCTTTATTCTGAAATGAGTGAGAGTATGTGTGATCTGAACTAGAGAAGCTGTAACTTCATCCATTCGACAAATGTCTAAAACAACTTTTATGTTCTAGAGAAATGGTTGTGAACAAGATAAGCACCGGCTCTGCTCTCATGGAATTCACCTATGACTTTGTCATTAGTTAGTATTTATCAACTACATTCGATATGGAAAACATATGTTAGCTGTTTGTGGGTGGCCAATAAATAACATTCCTCTTTCCCAATTGCATTAAGAACCAAATTAGAGACAGAAAAGATAGACAGATGGAGATCAAACCAACAGCTTTATTACTGTTAAAGCTAATCAGAGAATGTGGCTTTAGATCTGCTTTTATCACGGAATTTAAGAGACTTGTTTCCTTATTCACTGGAGTAGTTTGACAGCTGCCGGCCATTCCCACTACAAACAGAGCCCCTTACCACATGGCAGAGGGCTGACAAGAATGCATGAATTCTGTGGACATACTCATTCTGAAAAAGAAAACTTTAGAAGGAGCTCAGTCCAGCATGTTCAGTCTCTTCTCTTAAACTTACAAATCAGATAGCTGACGTTAGAGGCTAGGAGTATTATTCTAGCAGACATCTCATCACATGGAAACATGAGGCCAGAGTGATTATACAAATAATAAATTTAACTCTGAAAACAAGCATAGTTGAGTCAGGAAAAATATATTTGTCTTTGGAACACTACAGATTTGAGACTTACAAAAACCTCTTTTCCAGAGTCATGGTTCCACAGGTTAATTAACACTGATTTTGAGAGTTTGTTCCATGCAATGGTTTCAGTAAATGGTCGTAATACTAATGGTGACTTTCACTTTCATTTCAAAAGCAAAAATTGCAAACGAGGCAAAGATATGTAGATTAGAAATTGCAAGCTTTCCATTCACATCTGAATTAAAATAAATAGCAATTTAAAATACAGTCTATGTAACAGTGAAGAGTAATTATGACAGTAATTGAAGGAAATAGTTTTAATGAAGCATTACATGTAGAGACAAGTTGTTTGAATAAGCCTATCATCGAAAATTCAGTATCACCTTCTTGCAGGTTTGGATTTATTAAGCCATTGTCCAATATAATCTAAGAAGAAACAAATGATTTTCAGCCACAACAACTAGAGTAATCACCAATAAGACCTCAAGTAACGTTGGATGCTGACTCTCTCACTCTGGAGGCTGCTGCAAACACGAGAGAGTTAGTCATATTCCAAAGCTGTTGCTTGTTCCTTAGAGATCGGGTCATACTGTTGAGTCCCCCAATTTATTTAAATCTGTTATTTTATTTCAAGTGCTAATTGTCTCTCACAACAAACAGAGACTCCTCTCAGCTGCAATTATTGGCATTACAATAGATAATCAACAGGAAAGCCTGAAAGCAGAGAAGGGAAAGTTACCTTGGTTACAAACCTGAGATGCTTTTGGTATTACAGTTCTAGCTGTATTTCTGAATTGCCTAAAACACTCCAAGAGCAAAGTGTTGCATCATTTTTTTTTTCTTTTTTGTGGCCCTTCCAAGTTAGTTTTAACCAATATACAGGCCTAGTCTTATATGGATAGTTTTACAAGCTTTCTTCAATAAACAACTCTGCAAAACAGGGCTTTCATTTAGAACATTTGTATATACGTGTTTATGGACTTTTAGAATAATGAGAAGGAATCAGAGTTACTGTTTTGTGCTAGAGTAGCATATTATTATATTTGCTCTGTCCACAATCATACGATGTAGCCATTACTCTGCATTATACTCTCATCTCTCTTTTCTTAAAAGCAAATGGAAAAACAAATGACCTTATGGCCTGTCTCTATTCCAGTCCCAAAATGGCATTTTCCCTCTTGAGTGCAGATTGAGTAGGGCTAGTCGGGCAGGCCAAAATGTAGACCTCTACAACAGGGCCATGCTGGTAATTGTCTTGTTTTGTTGCTTCCCCATCTATTTAGTAAATTGACGTTTTAAAAATTAGGATGGTTATTCAGATGAGGATCCATTAATATAACTAGCAGTTTAGAAAGCATATAAGAAAATCCACGCTGTACTTCACAGAGCATCTCATTGTTTATCAGGCGGTATTAGAGGCCAGGATGATCTCACCCTTCACTCATTCATCTTGGTATGGGAGTTTTTTTTGTTTATTTTTGAAATATCATGTGCGCCCCCAGATGACTTACATTTTCCCTACCTCAGTGAAGATATTCAGAAGTAGAAACGCTAACTACCATTTATTAAGGCCTTAATATACAACAAATCCTGTATTAGAACTTTTAACAAATATTGTACTATTCACAATGTACAACATTACAATGTAATATCTACAATGTATAGCAATCCTATCATACAGGGATTATTAACCTTATTTATAGATAAGGGAACTAAGGTTTACAAAACAAGACTTGAAGGGATTTTTTAAATGCAAAATGTTTTTACTAACAATGTAGAGTGGAGTTTAACAGCCAGAATGCCTGGACTAAAATCCTAGCTCTGCCACTGAGAGCTGCGTGATCATTGTCAAGTCACTTAACTCTCTCTGTCATAGTCTTTTTATCTATAAAATGAGGGAAATAGAGAAATAGGATTACAGTGACAACTACATGAATTAATACATGTAAAGCACTTAAAACAATGCCAAGCACATGGTAATTATCCAACATTGACTCTTTAAATATTTGGAATATCACATAATTTCCCAAAGTGACTATGTTGTAATATTTTAATGTTTCAATTATATCACTATAGTTATTTCTTGTATTTATAATGTTTAATCATTTTTATCAGCGCAATTGAAGATTGTAAGTATGAGTATAAAGTATTTCTGTACAATGTTTACCATAGTTGGATAGGCAATACGAATTTTAAACATAGATGTGTATTATTATTTTGTTATTTGCTTATTTATTAATATTTGCTTTAGCCTTTTTTTGCTAACATTATTGTCTAGAGGCATGAAATATCTCAGTCAAAGCTAACACTATGCAACACGATGACAAAAATACCTTCCTAGTCTGTTGTCCACCCTCCCTGTAATTTCTTTTTTTTTTTTTTGAGACAGAGTCTCACTCTCTTGCCTGGGGCGAGTGCCGTGGCGTCAGCCTAGCTCACAGCAACCTCAAACTCCTGGGCTCGAGCAATCCTACTGCCTCAGCCTCCCAAGTAGCTGGGACTACAGGCATGCGCCACCATGCCCGGCTGATTTTTTCTATATATATATTTTTAGCTGTCCAATTAATTTCTTTCTATTTTTGGTAGAGACGGGGTCTCGCTCTTGCTCAGGCTGGTCTCGAACTCCTGAGCTCAGAACAATCCGCCCGCCTCGGCCT